>JARYGA010005962.1:0-11490 GCA_030545235.1 Helianthus tuberosus
CGATTTAAAAAAATAAAAGAAATAAAAAAGAGGAACTCTTGACTCAAATTACATCTTATTTGCAGGTTATTGCTGGATTGTGGGTGCTCTCTATTGTTGGTAGCTGGTGCAATTTCTTGACTTTGTTTTAAATGAGTAAGATCTTCAGGTTTCTTGATAGTGTCACTGTTTTGGTTGATATACCAACACTTTGACAAAAGTGTGATTTTTTTTTTCATGGAATGGCGAAACAGGTTTTGTGGTTCTACACACGGTTCCTGTTCTGTACGAGAAGTACGAGGACGAGGTGGATGCATTTGCGGAGAAAGCGATGATCGAGGTGAAGAAGCAATATGCAGTGTTTGATGATAAGGTTGTGAGTAAGATTCCAAGAGGGCCCTTGAAACAAAAGAAGAAAGGTTGAGAAATAGTAAGATCTTGTTTCATTCAAGAATAGACTGGCTGTTGTTTAATTTCATTATCTTAGAAGATAACTTAGTGGTTGTGTGTGTTTCAAGAGTTTAGATGTTTGGGTTGTGTTTGTTTCAAGAGTTTAGATGCTTTGCAGAAGTCGCCATTCTCAATGGCTTATGTTGGTACAAGTGCAGAATTCGCCATTACAAATGGCTTTTTGTGCAGGATTTCAAAAAAATCGCCATTACAAATGGCTATGGTAGCTTTACAAATGATTGGGGTCTTACACATTCTGATTTTTTCTGCCACAAACCTACATCTCATATAAATTCGCCATTTTGAATGGCTATGGCACTAATTGTGAAATACTTTTAGGAGTGGCATTAGTTGTCAAATATTTTCTCATATTGACACTACTTCTGTAAAAAACTCTAAAATGGCAGCCACTGCGTTCATCTGTGTGGATTGTGTAGGAACTGCTTGAATGAAAAATGGCCATTGATTGGTTGATTGTAGCCGTATCGTGCCAGCGAAGGAAAGAAAGAGGGGGATGTCGTGATCAGGTTCGTTGTCGCTGATAACCTCGGCTATGATAGATGCTTCCTCCCAAAATGACCTTCACTTTGTGTTCGTCAATAAGCTCTTTCGCTGCATGTTCACATCATCTAAACTTTAGTTGCACTCAAGTGAAAAATAGTTTCCGGTTAGTCGATATCTAAGATCACGACATTTATAATTTGAAGTTTAGAAAAACTAATGACGCCACAATATGAACAGTGACGTAGCTTGAACGAAAAATGGGTGGGGCCACAGACTATCAAAGATCCAATATTATATACTACTAAAAAAATTGGAAATTTTCATAAAATTACACTACGAAGTGAAAATAGGAAGGCTTTCCCTGGCCCCTATAACGCTACGCCCTTGAACATGAAGTGAGGAATTTTGTGTTGTGGTAGTTTCAGTTTCATAATAGTTGGTGATATTCCTCTATCAAGGTGAACCAACGTTAGGACACTAGAAAACAAAACAAATAATCATTTTTAAGAGGAACGTGCTAAACTTACTCTCTTAAACTCATTTTTAGACTATGTGTTTGTGGCCTGGGGCGCTAGGCCCCGCCATGTCAACTAGAAGGGCACGGAACAGATCAGATCATCACTTGTGTGAAAGATTTGTGGGTATTTTTATGTTCTTAATTATTGTATAGTTATATTATATTATATTATTTATATTATATTATATCATATTATTATATTATTAACTTTGTTTATTATTTATGTCATTTTCGTAATTTACCTTTTTTTGAGTGGCATTTGTAACATCTTACAAAAATTCTTTTTTTTTTTTATGTTTTGACCATCAAGGTTTTGCTTCTTACCATTTTGCCCCCTCAACTTTTGTTAGTTTTTTTTTTAAACAATTTACATTCTTACTCCTTCAATTTTGACAAACTTATTAAACGTCTCTTGAACTCTAATAAAGCTATTATTCCGCCTTTTAAACCGTTTTATATACAATGCCATAATCTTTTTTTAAGTTTCAACTTAATACCTTGGACTTTAAATAATATAGACGTTTAACCCAATAGTTTCATTTTCCTATTATAACTTTCCTTCGTTATTCTTTTACAACTAATTCACGTTATAGTTTTTTAGAAAACAGACTAATCCGGTACCACCGAAAAACATATAAATTTCTTTTACGTTATCTAAAATTGATGTTTTAAAACTGGTCATTATTAATTATTACAAGTTGGTTTTGAATATATATTGTAATGTAATATAGTAGTTTAAAAGCTGAACTTTATTGTTTAATTCGTACACGGATTCCCCGCTGCAACGCACGATGAGGAAATCCTAGTATATATAAATAATCATTTATCTGTACTTTACTATTTCTTTTTACTACTCATCTCACCATCACGTTATGGGGGCCGGCTTAGGCCCGGCAAAGCACGGCGCCGGTCCCCCACACCACCCCCCTCGCCCCGTCTTGTGAAACCCGGCTCCCAGACGACGTTGTTGACGGGCTGCTTTCTTTCTCGCTCTCTCTCTCATCTTTGTCTCTCCTCTTTCTCTATCTCTCTCTAAAATCAAATAAAGTTTTATATTTTTTAATTGTTGTGGGGCCCCATCCTCCACCGCCCTAGGTCCATCCCCTGCAAGCCCCTCCTACGTGGCGCTGACGTGGCAGCCCATCCTCATGGGGATGAGCCTCCCCATACCCACTAGTCTAACGTGTAATATGGTGAGATGAGTAGTAAAAAGAAATAGTAAAGTACAGATAAATGATTATTTATAACACGCTTTAGTGAAATGTGAAACTATGGCTGCCTACATATATGGTAGCACTTTTTTTAACCTTTAACTAGACCATGCCACATAGTCATGTGGTTGGCCAAACCAAATGCTCAACACCACCTCCTACTCATGTGGTTTAGCTTTTTTTTTTTTTTTTGGGGGGGGGCGGGGGGGGGGGGGGGGGGGGGGGGTGAATGTTTTTGAACCATAAAGTGGAAGAGAGACAAGGAGATATGTTGATTGGTTGTCGTGACCAATCAAACATTTTTTTAGTTCCAAACCAAGTGGTTTTATATACCTCACCAGTACACCTTTTCACCAAGTGGTTTGGTTAAGATAACTTGAACGTCACGTGTCGAAAAAGATCAAACAACATATATCACCACTACACATGCTCTAAAATACGCACATAAGGGTGTTGCTTTTGACATATCAATCTACTCTATTAGTGTAATTATTACCCAACAACAATAAAATTATTATGTAATTATTAACTAATACTTAATTAATTTTTCTAAAAGAGCACTATTGTTTTTTGTTTTCTTATTAACGTTCATGATCATTTAGAATTATAATATTTATTTTTACACCTCATTTTTCTATAATATTTTAAAAAATACACATAAGAAAGAATATATATTTAACATTAACACAACAAATGTGTTAATATCGAGAATACATTTAAAAAAAACTACTGATGATGCATATGGCTTGCCGATAATGAGGCAAAAACCACATATAAATTAATAGAAAACCACATATTGAAAAGAATTTATTTTATTTATTTTTTGATTGTTGATTTTAATATCATCGTAATTATAGATTAATTGTTGATTGTATGAAAACTAAAAAACATTAACAGCAAAATTAATGGTGTAAAATTTAAAATAATATTATATAAAAAGAGACCTACTAAAAAGAGACTAACCAAAAGATTATGTTTTAAAATAGTGGGGACTAAAAGTGAAATTTTATCAAATCACAAGGCGTACATGTAAATTTAAAATTTGTGGACTAAAAGTGAAACTTTACTAAACTACAACTATTATCCGTGCAATTTAATATTAATTTTTAAGGGTATGTTGGCTATTTTATATACATCTAATAGAAAGATTTACTTCTATCTCAGGGCATGTTTGGCTAAGCTTTTTGAAAACAACTTATTGACTTATTGGATTTTTTAAAAAGTCAGGATAGTGTGACTTTTTGAAAAAGTCACTTTTCCCCTCACATGCATCCTCATTGCCAAACATCATTTTGGAGCTTATGACTTTTCAAAAAGCCAATAAGTCAATAAGTTGTTTCAAAAAACTTAGCCAAACATGCCCTAAGTTGATGACTAAAGGTTTTATCAGCATACAAAAGTTTTAACTACAATTTACTTGAGAGATAAAAACCAAAGTTTAGACAAACAAGATGCCGTATATATTCTACTTATGTTTTTTTTGTTGTCTTTTATAATAGTAAATTTTATTGTTATTATATATATATTATACATATTAATAGAAGGTGATCATGAACATTGCCTTAATTTAATATTATTTTTTCTAAATTTTTATTATTTTCTTATTACTTTAATTGATTGTTAACGTATATTTTTTTTCTCATAAAAATGAATACATACCAGTACGATATTATATTACATTATATTATATTACATTACATTACATTACATTATATTTTATATTTTTTTTTATTACTTATTAATATAAAGGTACGATGAATAGTAACTATATTTTTATAATAATATATTGCTTTTTATTATTTTTTATTTAATATATTATAATTGTTTATTATTATATTTACTTTTAGTAACATACTTTTAATTTTTTTTTTCTGTTTTAAACCATATATTTCCTTAACCATTTTTAATAATTCTTTTTTTAGAACATATATTAATTTGTCGATTAATTTGCTACTTTCTTAATAATATTTTACGTTTAAAACTTTTTTCTAAAAACTTAAGTATGTACTTGTGCTTGATTTTTTCTCTGACATTCTGTTATAAGTTTTACTAAAAACGAAGTTGTACTGAAAATAAATTATTTATTTGGTATCATAAAACGGTACGATGATAAAGTAATCCATTCTAATGGTTTAGCTTTCTAAACAAAATACTTTATTTTCAAATCACGTTTGTTTTACATTATCATTTGCTCGATTTCGCCGGAACGCACGATGTAAAAAAACTAGTATATATAGTTGACGAATTGAAGGAACATGAATAGTGATTTTAATTTATAATAATATACAGTTTTTTCATATTTTATTATTTTTAATATGTCTATTTTAAATACCATATTCCTTCTTTTTTCAATACATCATTTTTTAAATAATATTTCCATTATCAATTAATTTGATATTTCTTTAGTAACTTACTTTCGTTAATCATTTTTTCTAAAAATTTAAGTACGTAGTTGTGCTTATTTTTTCTCTAGACATTCCGGTATTAGTTTTGTTAAAAAGAAAATTATATTCAAAATAGAGTATTTATTTGATGTCGTAAAACGGTACAATAATAAACGAAACCAATTCTGACGATTTGGCTTTCTAAACCAAATGCTTCTTTTATAAAGAGTTAATTACATAATTAGTCCCTATGGTTTTGCATTATTAATACCTAAGTATGTTACTTTGTGCAAACCACAGGGACTAACTATGTAATTAACTCTTTTATAAATAACATTTGTTTTGCATTATCATTTGCTTCGTTTCGCTGTAACGTGCGACCATTAACAAACCTAGTTATTATTATTATTATTATTATTATTATTATTAAATTTGAATAATAATGCAGTAAGCAATATGACAAAAGTTTTTATTATTATTTGTTTATATATCCCCTAGAATTGGTTAACCAAATTAACCGAATCATTTATATCCAAAACCAATATAATTTATGAAAAAAGAAAACTACTAAAGTAGATATGTTTTAACTTATAGGAAACTTAGATATCCAAAACCAAAAAGGGTTATAGATTTGTTTTAGCTTATAAGAAACTTATATATCCAAAACAAAAAATTTCTGAAAAAAGAAAACTACTAAAGGAGATTTGTTTTAGCTTATAAGACACTTACAAAAGTGAATAAGCCGATGCTCATCCTGTTATCAAAATAGATCTTTTTTAAATATTTCAACGTGAATTTAAAAAATTGTTGTTTCCAATTCTCTCTTATAAAAAAAATTAATTGATTGTGCTCAGTAAAAAGAATTAAACAACTATTATCTACAATTTATTTAGAAAGGAAAAAAAAACCTAGAGGAAGAACATGGATGAAGATGAAGGATCATATTTCTGGCTTGGATTTTCCTTGAGAAGAAGAAAAATAAAATTGACCGCTAATTATTTCAAAAAAAATAATTATCAAGGGAAAAAATATCTTTTTGAAAATGGGTTGTCAATATAACCCATTTTTGAAAAAAAAAAAAAAAAAAGACTCAACTTAAGGATATGGTAGTAACATAATGTCTCATTACCACTTTCAAGTTCTTACTACAATTTGGCCAACTTTTTTCGCTGAAAAGGTAGTAACATAATGTCTAATTACCTGCAATGACTGCTTCAACATGCTTGTTTCGAGAGTTTTTAAGGTATAAAACCAAAGGTTGATCGTTTTTGATGTTGAAGTCTTGAACTGCTAACTCGATTGCCACTTTGGCCTCTTTGCCGGGCCTAGACGTTTGGTCAAGGATGACACCAATGCCTGTCTCATTTCCAGCTTTTGGCGCAGTAGTCAAGCTTTCGGCAGCTAGGGTTGCTTGCAGAGGAAGAAAACATGTTAATGAGAAAGCAACCAAAGAAAGAATCATGCAACTATATAAGTTATGCATCTTTTTGAGATTCTACTTTAATCTTTTCGTGGATTCCTACGTATCTCAAAAGCTATTGTATATCCTATTTGTTCGTAAACATCATATTAATTTATAGTGATCTTTCTGGACCTAAAAGTCATGACATATCACACGTTTGGTTGAAAAGTATTGAAGAAATTTTCTTAATTTAGATGGGGACGCTCGTGTCGTCCTATTCGTAAGCATGATTTACTCTTCTTTTTTTAATTAAAATTCATGGTGGCCTTTGACTATCTAGCATTGTCTGTGATCGCGGACGCATAGAGTCGCATTTTGCTATTGGTAATGAGACATTATGTTACTACCATATACAGGTTACATTGAGTTCAACTGAAAACGTCGAAACGCGTGTTTTCATATGGTTAATGCATCACATAACGTTTTGAACTAATCCATTCAATGTTTACAATGTACCCGCGCCACAACGCGGGCGGGTCTTAATGCTAGTTACTGCATAATAATCATTAAGGATGTTCTTAAGTTTTTGATGCACCAAATAAAAAATAAACAATCTGATTTCTAAAGCACAGAGGGAAAAATCCATAGTTTTCATTTTATCAAAGTATTGATTTTTATTCAATTCCATTCAAAGGTATCTTGTATATTTTTCAACATATAGTATTCTAAAGAAATGGTATATCAGGCGGTGAGGTAAGTGTAACACCCCAACGATGAAAACGTTTGAAGGTCATATAACAAAATTGTTCAATAGCATATGATAATTATTTGGAATTTAAATATAACATTTATTCAAATTACATTTCCCTAACAACCAAAACAACCAACCAATACAACTTGTACTTGTTCAAGTAACATAACATACAATAGTGTTGTTTAAGAATTAAATCTAAGGCAAAAGTCCCGAGAATCCTAAGTGACCACAAGTCTCGGGGTTATCAAACAATACTCTCAAACATGTGTAAAATCAATTGTCAACTTCAAAGAGTTTGGTGAGCAACATATATTTAATAGCAACAACACATAAAAAAATAGTTATAGTACAATTCATATGGCAATATATATATAAAACTAAGCAATATGCATAAACAAGATATGGTCACTGGGTGTACATTCAAACCTTAGTTGACAAGTAGGAACCCAAAAAGATATCCTAGACATTATAGATATTCGGTTTCTATCATTCCACGTGGTTACTTCCACAAACCAACAAAAAAAGGAAGCGGGAATGGGTTGTCACACCTATAGCGTTATAATATACTACCATTCGGCTTGATCATATTTAATTAATGCACTAGTTATAGATAATAGTCAACCAAACAAGTTTCACACACAAAAAGCAAATAGTCTTCATATAAGCCATAGCGTAGTTGAATTGCATGAAATAAAAACAAAAATGGTTATAATATATGCAATACCCCAAAAGTTTAAAACAGGAAAAGGGAGACTATGTACTCACATCGTATAGCAAGGCAAAACAATTGGTAGGTGGTATTTGTACTGAGATGAAAATCCCAAAACGTGTCACCCTATTGTCCAACAAATAAGGTCTTAGTGTATGGTCTAAGGTTAAAGCATGCTAAGACTTACAGGAATTACGGATCTATTGTTTATAATTTGGGAACACTATTAGTTAGGTTGTAACATTTAATATGATCATTTTAATAATAGGTAACCAAATCAGTCCTGTACAATGCATGAGTCATGTTCAGCGCATGTCACAACTTGTAAATTATGTTGCACATGAGACATGCGTAGCATATGACTCAACTTGTACGTATACTATGGTATGAGTCATGCGCAACGTATGTCTCAATGTTGGTGCCATGCGTAGTGTATGAGTCAATGTTGCAGTTTAACCTGCGCATGAGTCATGCGTTATTATGTTTGCACATAAAATTTTGTAATGTAGTGTTAAGTGATTTTAAAAGCATGTATAAGTGTCAAAACATGACATAAGTGTGTTGCAAGTGTTTGGTCAGCATGCTAGGCCTGTTTGGGCATAGTATGTTTATGCATAAAAGGAAATAATAGTTTTTGTAAAAATGCTATTATCCAAAATGGTTCAATTTTAATCATTCCAAAATAGTTAATTGAGTTTTTAAAATTTAGGGCAAATGCCATAAGAACAAACGTACTTTCTATTTTCTCTAATAAAAGTTCTTCCACTTTTTTTTGCAGTTAAAAAACCAAAATATTTTCTTTTTTGTTTCATAAAAGTCCTTCCACCTTTTTTGCACGTTAAAAATTAACATACTTTCATTTTTGTCTCATAAAAGTCCATAAGTAACATTTTGTATTTAATCGTCCCTCCACATGTTATATTTGAACAAAATTGTGAATATATTTTTTTACTTATTAATATCACGTTAGAAAAGAATTGAGATGAATTAATGTTTTAAATTGGATATATGGCAAACAAGAGTATGCTCAATGTTTGTCTTTTCTTTTCCATTTTTAATTCAATAAATTGATAACAATAAACAATATTCGAAAAACAATATAATAAAATTCACGAGCGTGGATGACATAACTCAAAATAGAATAAAATAAAATAACAAACATATAAAATGGTACGTGTGAATCTAAAATCGTTAAAAGTATAACATAATTTGTCAAATAATGCTTTCTTAATTTCATCCGGTTATAATTAAGAGATTTTTGTTAAAGTTTAATATTTCAAAGGGCGTATATGATACAAGAGCAGAAAGTATGTTGTTTTTTATGTATAAAAAGTGGTTAGGGTAACTTTTTAAGATAAAATATGTTGCTTTTTTATGTGCAAAAATAGTGGAGGGACTTTTATGAAAAAAAAAATATGTTGGTTTCTTAAGTGCAAAAAAAATGAAAGGACTTTTATGAGAAAAAAAAAAGAAAGTTGGTTTTTATGGTATATGCCCTAAAATTAAGTATTCGACCAAAGTTGTGTAAACATGTGTTAGTTTTATTTCATGCATAAAAATGATTATTTAGATAACATAACCATTTAGTTTCAAAATCAATTGTGTATTAGGTAATTCAAATTAAGAAAATACAAAATTAATTAGTTATTCCAAATTAAATAACCATGAACCCTAATTTATCCAGGTCTCAAATCAAACATGAATAGAGGAATGAAAACAGAAATTAAAAGAGGGCTTTTGACCCTATAACCTAGACAAACAAAATGCACAAAAGAGACCTTACTAATTGTGGAGATTAAAACTAGAAAGAAGAAAAGCCCAATTTGATCCAAAGATGAATCCGAGAATTATACATATTATTATTATATTATACATATTAAAATGAACTTGTGATGAACAGTAGAAAACTATTTTTAGGCATTTATTTTATTTTTATGTATTTATTTTATGGTTTTGATAGTATCTTATTTATACAATCATGTCTGTGACAACGATAAATAGTAGATAACTTTTGTTAAGTATTTATTGTATCTTTTAATAATGTTGGTATCAGTGCCCGTATTCATTTTTATAGTTTTTGGTTTTGATAGTATCTTATTTATACAACCTTATCTGCGACAATATATGAATACCAGTATTGGTGTTCATTTTTATGGTTTTCGATTGATGTAAAATACGTGTTGATTATTATACAGATACCTATATCGATATTGATACCATGACGAAATGAACCAGTAGTGCACGAACAACATCGGTACCGATGTGGGTTTTTATGGTTTTCGATTGACGTAAAACACGTCTTGATAGTATTCCGAGTGTCTGTAGCATACCGACAGTGTAACAAACCGAACCGACATGATTGAAAACCCGCCGCGATAGCGCGGGAAATCCCCACTAGTTTGGATTGAAATTAGAGAGTGTAAGGGGTCGTTTGGTTCATGGATTTCAAAGGAATTGAAATTGCAATTAAAAAAACATTTCATCAAGCATCATGTTTGGTCGGTTTCTAATAAAAAGAGGAATTGGAAAACATTCAACCAAATTCCATTAATCAAAGGAAGTTAAAAATCATTCCTATTTGAGAAAGAATTATAAACTTTTCATTGGAATGTTTTTTTATTACCAAAATATCCTCATATTTCTATATTTTTCACTATTTCAAATAAAAGAAATGAGGATAAATTTGTCTTTTTAGTTTTTAACCAAACTCCATTTACTAATTTATAAACCAAACACAATATAAAATTCTATTGGAATCAATTCCAATTCAGATTATGAATTCCAATTCCTTTAAATAAATTTTATGAACCAAACGGGCCCTAAAGGTTCACAGGGGTCTGTGTAGTGGTTTTAAAATATCTAATTCGGTCAGAGTTGAAGAAAAGGAAAGAGCTTGATTTGAGGGAAAACTTTAATGGGTCAATTCGCATTTGAATTGGCCAAGAACTTATGCGAAATTTATGGGGAGAAATAAAGTCTAAATTTATCATAGGTGCAAGAAATCCGGTCGTTACATGGTGAATTTCGAAACCACAATTCATTTGAAAATCCAAGTTCGTTTAGCGCATGACGGGATAATGCATGACTCATGCGCTACACATGAGTCTTGCGTTGGTTAAAATGGATTATGTCTAATACGCAATGTATGAGACATGCACTGGTGCAGGGGTGCAGGTCTCATGCGCTTTTGATTATTTGGTTAAAACTTTTGGAAATTTTGTAAAATCGTTACATGAGCTCAAATAGTTAAGCAAGCATGGAATACAAACATCCATAGTGGTTTATTGACAAATTTCTGGTGGTGAAAGTAAGATGACAAGAACAAAAATGCTTAACGCGACAAACACAGTACTTTTTTTTTGTTTTTTGAAAATTTGAATGGGAAGTCTAATCCGAATCGCTAAACCTAGGAACATCGGTGTCAACAATTTAGGTACAAGTTAATGGATCAGCAAGAAATGCATCCGTCAATTTTTAGCAAACTAGACAAAATCAAAGGAGGACTTGTTAAAATTCGTGAAAAGTCCTTCATGTGTTCATTTTTGTCAGCAACCAATTTCATTTTCAAAATATTGTTCAA
>JARYGA010005963.1:0-29962 GCA_030545235.1 Helianthus tuberosus
ACTACATTTGCTCTTCCTTCATGATACTGGATATCACAATCATAATCACTAAGCATCTCCATCCAACGTCTTTGTCTCATATTCAACTCCTTTTGCTTGAAAATATACCTTAAACTCTTATGATCAGTGAATATGGTAAACTTACTACCATATAGGTAATGTCTCCAAATCTTAAGAGCAAAAATTATAGCTCCTAACTCTAAATCATGGGTTGAATAATTCTCTTCATGATTCTTAAGTTGTCTCGATGCGTAAGCTATAACCTTTTGTCGTTGCATTAATACACATCCATAACCTAATTTAGAAGCATCGCAATAGACTACAAAGTCTTCAGCTCCTTCTGGTAATGCTAATATGGGTGTATGGGTTAATTTATGCTTAAGAATTTTAAAGGCTTCTTCTTGTTTTAATCGCCATTCAAACTTAACAGGTTTACAGGTTAACTTGGTTAAAGGAATGGCTATTCTAGAAAAATCTTGAATAAATCTTCTATAGTAACCGGCCAAGCCTAAGAAACTTCTAACCTCGGTTGGTGACTCAGGGTTTTCCTTTTAGTAATTGCTTCGATCTTTGTGGGATCTACATGAATTCCTTCATGGTTGACTAAATGTCCAAGAAACTGTACCTGTTCTAACCAAAGTTCGCACATAGAAAATTTAGCATAAAGCTTTTCCTTTCTTAATAGGCTTAAAAGTGCGTGCAAATGTTTTGCATGATCCTCTTTACTCTTAGAGTAAATTAGAATATCATCTATGAAAACAATTATGAATTTATCCAAATATGGCTTACATATTCGGTTCATCATGTCCATAAATGCAGCTGGGGCATTGGTTAAACCAAATGGCATGACATTAAATTCACAATGACCATACCTTGTTTTAAATGCGGTCTTAGGAATGTCCTCTTCCTGTACCTTTAATTGATGATATCCTGACCTTAAATCGATTTTAGAGAAAAATCGAGCTCCTTGTAGTTGATCAAACAAATCATCGATTCTCGGTAATGGATACCGATTCTTAATCGTGACCTTGTTTAATTCACAGTAGTCAATGCACATACGCATTGATCCGTCCTTCTTTTTAACGAATAGTATCGGGGCTCCCCATGGCGACGAACTTGGTTGTATAAATCCTTTTTCTAACAATTCATCTAATTGTTTCTTTAATTCTTGCATTTCTGCAGGTGCCAAACGATAAGGTGCTTTAGCAATTGGTGTCGTTCCTGGTAGCAGGTGAATTCTGAATTCAACTTCTCTGTCTGGAGGTAGTCCTGGTAATTCTTCTGGAAAGACACCTGAAAACTGAGACACTACTGGAATGTCTTTTAAATCCTTTCCTTTAGTGTTAGTGATTATGGAAATCAAATACACTATAGAACGTTTTCTTATATAGCTTGCAGTTTTCATCACAGAGATGAACTTAGTGGACCAAGAGGGTTTATCTCCTTTAATTGTGATCGTTTTACCTTTTGGTGAATTTACTTGAATTGACTTTTGATCACATAAAATACTGGCTTTATTGGCAATTAACCAATCCATTCCTAAAACAACATCAAATCCAGCCAAATTCATAGGATAAAGATTGGCAATAAATTTCTGATCTAAAATTTCTATTCTTGCTTCCTGCAAGATTTCAGAAATCCTAACAGTTTCTCCATTAGTTGTCCCTACTAGACATTCTTGTGGTAGTTTAGTTAATGACTGATTTAGAAATTTGCAAAATGATGTATTAATAAAACTTTGGTTTGCACCAGAGTCAAATAATATTTTAGCAAAAATATCATTAACTAAAAACGTACCAGCTATGACATCTGGAATCATCTTGGCTTCATCTGCAGTTAGAACAAATGCTCTAGCATTTTTAGTGTTCTTGTTGTTTGTAGCTGGAGCTAATTTCGGACAGTTTGGCCTGATATGACCTTTTTCTCCACAGTGGTAGCATAATCCATTACTGGATTTCTTCTTGCAATTTTATTCCTTGTGTCCTGGCATCTTGCAATAATTGCAGAGAGTGGAGCATTTTCCTGAATGCTTTTTCTTGCAGACCTTGCAGTATGGTGCAGAGGTAGAACCCATATTCCTACGATTGTAATTTCCAGAACGAAATTCTTGAGTAAGCCTTTGGGTTAGGTTTCTCCTCTGGTATTCTTCTCTAGTACGGATTAACTCATTTGTCAAGGTATTTTCTAGTTCTACAGCTTCTTCTATAGTTTGAGGTCTAGCTGCCTTGACTACATGTCTAATCTCTCCAATTAATCCCCAGATGTA
Source organism: Helianthus tuberosus (assembly GCA_030545235.1). Lineage (NCBI taxonomy): Eukaryota > Viridiplantae > Streptophyta > Magnoliopsida > Asterales > Asteraceae > Helianthus > Helianthus tuberosus. The sequence continues at coordinate 2,267 of JARYGA010005963.1, forward strand.
ACGGGAGATTAATACCGGTTCTGGTGAAGAAAGGGTTGGCACTATTCTAGCATATTCGAAGAATAATTTCGTGTACCCCTTACTATCCACACCAGTCATCCTAAGGTTTAGGAATTTGTTTGCTATCTGTTCCTTTTCATTAGGAGGGCAGAATTTCCTTTCTACCATATTCCTAAATTCTTCCCAATCCATACTATAAACCCTATCACTTCCTCTAGACTGAAGGATAGTGTTCCACCATTCTAAGGCTGAATTCTTAAATAGATTGGAGGCAAACATTATCTTGTCCTCTTCCGCACATTTACTTATTTTCAGAACAGTTGCAGTCTTTTCTATCCAGCGTAGAGCAGCAATAGGTTCTTCATTGCCCGAGAATTCTATTGGTTTACAAGACCAGAATTCTTTATAAGAACAACCATAAGGCATGGTTGTTCTCCTTTTTGGAATAGGCATTTGAAGTAAAGGTCCATTGTTTACGCTATGTTCCGGTTCAATTGGTCGCTTACTACTATGTTTACTTTTATTTTCGGCATCCTTAACAGTTTGAAGAATAAATGGCATTGCATCTATTATTACCATCTCTTCTATCATATCACGGATATGGATTTATCCAAAAATCCATATTGCGCTCATAGTATTTCCATACGAGACGCTCTCCCACCTGACGCATTCTCTCACTGCTTTCTAAAATTTCCTCCCCGAAAGTCCTAAGTTCTTGAACGTTTTCTGCACTCATTGGGGGTGCAGGTTCTCGGACTGGGTTTGGAATCTGGGGTGCAAGTTCCTGATATGGGGGTGAAAGTTCCTGAAATTGGTAAGGATCCTCTAAGATTTTCCTAATGTAGTTATCATGGTAATAGGGATCTAAAGGGTCCATACCTGAGTAGGCTCCTATGGGTGTGTCCTCTTGAATAGGGTAACGTTGCACAAAATCCCTATTATCGTCCCACCAGGGGTCGTAATTTGGGTCAAGGGGGTTTGGTGCAGGTATCCTAGGGATTTCCTCTGGGTTAAAGTCATGCATCTCCACTTGGTTTTCCGAGTTTTCTATCTCCATGGGTTGTTCTGGGTTTTGTAGTTATGGAGCTACTAGTTGTTCCAGACTCGGGTCAGCAGCAGTTGTAGCTAGGTTATGGAAATTGGCTAGGCTTCTATTAAGTATATCCTGTGTATGGGCATCTGTCTCTCACTTAACAGCTGCTAGAACTCTTTGCTGTTGCAACTTTCGCATTCTCTTTCTACGAGCAAATGCTTCCTTACTAAACCATCCTCGTTTCTTATGAGGGAATGGCTCCTCTGACTGAGCTCTAAAAGCAAACACTCCTTCTTCCTGATCAGCAAAATACCCAGAAAGGGCAGGCTGTGAAGAAGTACCTTCACTCTTAGGTGATTCAGATAACTGACGATTCATGTCTGAGGGTCCTTGATCACTCATACTGTAAACTAACAAATAGTCAAATAATACATAACAAATAAAAACAGTTATGCACGTATTTCCGTAATTTATTTCCTAACACAAAATTTAGAATTTAAATGTCAGCAGAACACTTCTTTGGCTCAGACCAGTGGCTAGGCTCTGATACCACCTTCTGTCGCCACCCCCGATCCCTAAGTCCCGGAACGGGCGGCCGCGAGCCAGTTTCGGTGGTATCGCTTAGTGTCTAATTTGGCAGCTGAATTTTTCATCAGGACCGCAGTTAGGAAATGTTTATTAGAGTAAAACCACCATATTTGACATTAAAAATAACATGGGCAAAACCCAAGTTTTTTATTACAATACACTTATAGGGACAAACCCTATTTTATTGAATTTAAAACATCGTTTATTAGGTAACTTTTATAGCCACATTTTTCCCAAGCCTTCAGTGCTCTCCAGCTGGCTTTTTACTAATTGGCTGTCACATTGGGTTACTTGAAACGCGTTTTAAAAACATTTGTCAGTTGGAAATACTGGTGAGTGAATCCCAGTTTAATCAAGAAACAATTTATTAATTAAAACAGTATTGAGAGCGATCACATTGTTTATGTCTACACAATTACTCCATTTGGTACTATCAATCCACTGACTTGTGGGTCATATTACACATTGGCTAACTCATTGTCCAATGGTAACGTACTGTTAACCTTGACTTACTACTCACAGTGTAGTAAATTTTGTATACAAAACCCCAACATACCGGCAGTAATTGAAGAACTACAAAGACTCAATCACCGCTTAATCACATTGTAAAACAATTAAGGTTTTGTAAAATATTACCAAAAAGGTTAACAAAAAGAGGATAAACTCACATTGCTACCTTAAGCTTCTTGTACGGGTTTCCTGGATATAATCTATAATTTATACAAATGTACATTGGTTAGTATCATAACCCTTTGAAAATATTAATGATAACCCTCCTCGAGACGGCATTCCAACAACTACATCGGGCGGAACCACGACAGTTGTTACGGAACCCTAGATCAATCGGGCAGCGTAACTATTACAAAACTGGGGTTATAATACTTACAACGGAGCAGAACCTCGCTAATTTGGGGTATAATACCCGACTATAATGTTTCTTCTACAGAATTTCGAGATTGAGAATGAATTGTGAGCGACGGAAAACGAAAACTGATGCGTTCTATTTATAGTTGCAAAACCCGACCCTCACGCGGCCCGCGTAAAGCACAGGCCAGTGTTACGCGGCCCGCGTCAACCCTGGTCAATAGAATAGCTTGGCTGAGTCGATGTGTAGGTCTGCCACGATGTCGACACGTGTCGGCCTAGGATGTCTCCGCGTTTAATGATCTCTAGCAGCCCGCGTACACTTAAACGATATCTCACGCGGCCCGCCTTAACTTAAGAAATCAACGAAGTGTGTTTCTAACCTTGATACCGCCCGTGTAAGGTTGAGGTGAGGTCCTACACGGCCCGCCTCAGACCTAGATTTAAACTTTTATATTTTATTTTTAATGCTATAATATATTTCGGGCTCGGTTTTCACATACGAGGTATATTATAAGACATAAGGGAATATTTTAAGATATACTGGGGTGTTGGAATATTATGAGGGTTTTGGTTTTACCGAGGGTTGTTACAAGAGGGGACAGGGAAAGAAGCATGAGATGGAAAGATGGGGTTGGGCTCGCAGCGTGAAGATGATTCCTTTTGTGGGATCCATGGGTCTAACGGCCATCAGACCATTCAACCCAATGATGTACCACTGGGGGAAACACCAGCCTAGATGATTCAGCTATTTTCCACTTAGGTTGGTAGCGTTTATCCTGAGCATACGAATCTCAGCACACAGTGGGAAGGTACAGATCATCAAACAAATGGGCTCCATCCTCAGCAAAGTTACCGCTGGATCCCCCAGTGTCACTGACGGTGGTGTCCTTGGCACTTGTTGACTCCCCCCTGGCGAAAGTAGTAGGCATTTCTTTCCCGGACACAGGGAAATCGCCAATTGGAGAATCAAAAATAGATACGGGGGTAGAGCTGGAAAACAGTGGTGTGGTAACTGGACTGGGCGTCATGACGACGGAGGTAGTAAACAACGGCGGTGACATAGAAGAGCCAGCAGGGAGTGCACTTGCTTGGGATATCAGATCAGCAAGAGCAACACTTTGGCCCATCAGCAGAAGTAACAATTTCCCCAGAGGTCAAGGGCATAGAGGACCCACTCTGAACTTGGGCCTCAGCAAGAGAATCTGCATCAAAGCAAACATTTAGAAAACAAATAAAGGAACCAAATCCTATACGGACAAATACAACCACTTACCAGCGTGCAACGCTTGAGTAGCCTTGGTTGCTTGAAAAGTGGACAAAGACGGCATTATCTTACGCCTCTTCGACGCAGGGCGTGGACTTACTATAGCGGGGGCAGAAGTAACAATTACACTCTCCGGGACTGTGGACACGCTAGCCGCCACAGGCGTAGCAGTTGTCCCCACGCAAGACCAACTCAGCAAGGCTAATATGACACGGGGCTACCCTATGATGGGTAGGCACCCCTCGCGCCACGCGACACCCCCTCGCGCCACGCGAGGGGGACGGTTTTTCAGCTATAAATATAAGGCAGTGGGACTTGATTCTGGGAGTTGAAACGACGTAAATTCTCAAATTATACGCTGAGATATTGTCTGTTTACCACAATTAACACACACGGATCACTAATCGACGCCGCAATCAGGGTAATAACTCGATTGCTGATACGATTCAATGTCCGATTGATCAAAATATCCAATGGATGTTTAAGTGCTGCCCACATCAGGGTTTATGCTTTGTCATTCGTCGTTAATTCGATGGATGTTTAAGTATCGCACTTTGTCATTCGTTGTGAGTGTTTGATCTCGTGAGTTATCGTAAATGCTGTATTAAGTTACTGACTGAATTGTGTGCCTGTTATTAATTTAGGTTAAAAGGCTAATCAGTAGGCTAAACTCTGTCCGTATAAATCTGCAATGTGAGTCATTCTCTTTTTATCAACTATTTTACAATACCTCAAATTATTTTCAAGGTTATAATTACAGGGACTAATTCGTGGATATCTTGAATTACTGGTTAGTGGGGTATTGTGCACATTACTAATTTTCTCCCAGTTAGGTTCATTGACCTACTCGGGATAATCACTGTTAGGTTCATTGACCTACAGGGATAATCATCACTATTTAGGTTCATTGATCTAAATAGTGGTATGACCATCGTCACCATTGTGACAGGACGCCAGATAAAAATAAGATAGAAGCCATTGTAATCGCTCTTATGCTGTAATTAATAACTATGCATCATTATGCAAAATAGAATGATTCACTCAGTATTTCCCGCTGACAAAACCTTTTTCAAACATGTTTCAGGTGATCTGTTATGATCCAGGAAAAGTGCCATATAGCACTACAAGCTCAAAGAATTGGCTCAGTATAAAATAAAGAAACATGTTTTGTAAAATAAAAGATTTCTTCGTGAAATCAAATGATTGTAAATTACCGGGTTTTATCCCGCGTTGTGAAATAAAATAATCGGGAAATATTTCAGTTTTAAAAAGATCCTGAAGAAACTTCCGCTGTTAATTAAATACCACGGGATTTCTGTCCCGCGGCTCCTGAAACGGGTCAAACTGGGTCGGGGGCCGTGACAGAAAAAGGTGGTATCAAAGCCACTGATTGAGCCACTGATTTAAGCCAATTAAGTATTTAGAAAATACTTAATTTTTATTAATTGCTATTTTGTGATTATATGTTTTATTATCTGACTAATTTTGAACAGTATGGGCATATTTTTATATGTTAGCTACTGTAGTAGTAAATATAAATCTTTAAATATTCTGACTCAAAGTTTTAGCACCTCTATTATCTACAGTTTAGAAACCTTATTCAGTAAATAAATAAATAAAACCTAGTATGTTTTATATATGGTTGTTTCATAGTTACCCAATATGAAATAATATTTAAAAGTTTTTCTATAAAATTTTGTCATAATTTTAACTTAGTAATTGTGTGTATCTTGCATAAACAGCATGAGTGATCTGTCAGAAGCCCTTCAAAATTTAAATCTCTATCCAGTAAGAATAGACGTTTCCAGAGATTTCAATAGGTATATACCAGACTTAGAAGAACCTATAGAATTCAACGCTTTACCTCTCAAGAAACCCAAGCCTAAGAAAATGGAAATTGGGGAAAGCTCTAGACAAATTGAGGAATTACCATCTCAAGAAGAACTAGATTTTATAATGGCAAATGATAATACTATTGAGCCTATTAATGAAAAATGATTTTATTCATTCTCTTGAAACACAACTACCAATGAATTTAGAACCAGCTATTTCAAACCTTTCAATCCACTCGCAAATAGACGAATGGGTGACTAATGAAATACTGTTACAAAACCATCCCTATAGGCTTATTCCAAAATTCAATCCAGAACCTTTACCAAATTCACCAATAAGTAACGAGAATATGGCTGAACTCCGTTATTTTAACAAAGAACTAATGGATGCTGAGAATAGAATCCAAGAGATTTTGGGACAGATCTCCTGGAAATACGATGAGAAGGAACGCCGTTACTAGAATATCACCTGACAAAGGATAGGGGATTATGAAACTGTGATTGTGTAATAATAATAGTAAAATCAGTATGTGTAAAATAAATAATAAACCGGTTGTATATTGAAGCATGATATAATCTATAAAACAAATGAAATTTTAGAAAAAATTTCAATTTTGTTTGTATATTCGTTTACATGATTATGTGCAATTAATTGTGACCTTGGATTATTTCTTTTATATTAGTTATCAGATGGAAAACGCTAATAATGAACCAGTTAATGAGGTTAATCAATCTGAGCAACCACCGGGGGATCAATATGTGACTAGGCAGGATATAGAAAATATTGTTGCTCAAGGGATAGCCAATGCTATTCCAGCGATAGTTACTCAAGGGATAGCCAACGCTATTCCAGCAATTATTGCTGCTATTAAAAATCCAATCGAACCTCAACAAATCGTTCCTAGCAAACGCATTTCTAAAGATAACTTCAGTAATAGCGTAAACGGAGGCGGTAATCATGTTAATCATGATAATGAACCACGGCAAGCTCCTCCTCCTAAAAAAATGAAAGCTGCAACACCTGGTTGCACTTACAAAGAATTTCTTGCTTGTAAACCCACTGAGTTTGCAGGCAATGAAGGAGCGACTGCGGCACTGCGTTGGTTAGAGAAAACCAAGGCAGTAATTGCCATAAGTAAATGTGCTCAGGATGATCTGGTCATGTATGCATCAAACCTTTTCAAAGAAGGGGCGCTAGAATGGTGGAACACGGTGTTACAGGCTAAAGGGAGAAATAGGGATTATGCCATGAAATGGGAAGAATTTAAGAGTCTTGTAGAAAGAAAATTCTGTCCCGAATATGAAAAAGATCAAATGGCAAATAAGTTTCTAACCCACCGGATGGTGGATGTAGATTGTCGAGGGTATACTTCGACATTCTTCGAGTATGCTAGAGTAGTACCAACGCTGGCTTCGCCAGAGCCGGTACTCATTTCTCGTTATATTTGGGGATTGTTTCCGAAATCCGTAATATCGTCAAGGCTGCGAAACCTCGCACGATTGATGATGCGGTGGATTTAGCCAATACTCTGACTGACGAGCTAGTACGGACAAGAGAAGAAAATAGAAGGAAGGAAGTAGCCCAAAAGATTACCCAAGGATTCCGTCAGGATAATCATAACAATTTCAAGAAAGGAGGGAATGGGCAATCTTCCACTAGTCCATTTTGGAATTCTTGCAAAAGGAAGCATTTTGGAAGATGCAAAGGATATTGCAATTTTTGCAAAATTCCGGGGCATCAAGAAGAAGACTGCAGGAGGAAGAAATTTTCAGTCTGCTACAACTGTGGAGAAGCTGGACATCTTAGGTCATATTGTCCAAAACTGAACAAACCATCTGACAATAAGGCTAAACCTGCAGAAGGAGTAAAAAGGAATGTAAGAGCCTTCCAACTGACTACTAAGGAAGCAGAACTCATTCCAGATGTGATAGCAGGTACGTTCTTAAGTTCACAAACGTTTACACAAAAGTATTATTTGACTCTGGTGCAAACCAAAGTACTTCATTCTGCTAAACTCTTAATTTACCTTTAACCAGTATTAGGTAAATTTCTACAGTAGAAATGACAGATGGGGAAATCGGTTAAAATAAATGAGATTCTGCAAAATATAGAAATATAACTTTTAAGTCATAAATTTTCTGCAACCCTATTATCTATAAAATTAGTTGAAATCAAGGTTGTGCTAAGAATGGATTTATTAGTAAAACAATTATGCTCGAATTATCTGTGATAAGAATTCTATAGAAGTTTGAGCAATCACTGGAGAAGTAATAATGATTACAGGAGATAAGCTATGTAAACCCATAAAGTTCATATCAGTAATAAAAGTTGCTAATTATGAACGAACACAAGGAATAGTATATATGATTTCAGTAATCATTAAAGCTAAAGAATTTAAGGAAATTTCTGTAGTTTCAGAATACCCAGATGTATTCCCAAAAAGAGTTATCAGGGTTACTACCTGATAGGGAGATAGAATTTAGAATTCCTTTAAATCCAGGAACTATACAGATAAGCTAAGGCACCTTATCGGTTAACACAGTGTTATTCAAAAAGGATGATTCGATGAAAATGTGTATTGATTATAGGGAATGGAATAAAGATTACAATTAAGAATCAATACCCATTACCTAGGATTGATGATCTATTCGGTCAACTTCAAAGAGCTAGATATTTTTACGCTTCGGTTATCATCAATTAAAAGTACAAGAGAAAGACATACCTAAAACCATTTTCAGAACCAGGTATGATCATTATGAGTTTACAGTCATGCCCTTTGGGTTAACAAATGCACCTGCAGCATTCATGGACATGATAAATAGGATCTGTAAACTATATTTGGAAAAATTTGTAATTATCTTCATCAACGATATACTTATTTATTCCAAAAGTCAGGAAGGACATTGTCAGTACTTGCATGCACACTTGAAGAAACACGGAACTAATTAGGGGATAATCAGTTTGGTTTATGTTCCTTGCATAGTGGTTAATCTTCTCTTGGATTCCTGAGCTCCTTAATGACCGCGGTTAACTGCAGAACAAAACACCGTTACTCGCTAAGAGGGGAATGTGGGGGTTTCCCTCTTAACCGGGCTCCGGCGTGAGAATAAGCGACTGTGCTTAAGAGATAATTAAGTATTAAGTGAGAGTATAGGGAATGGAATGAATTAACCTGTGAAGTGAAGGTCTCTATTTATAGCCGGAGAGGTGTAAGAGGGTGTGGGCTGATGGGCCTTGGGCCGGAAGGCGACAACATGGAGGATATGCTCCTTGTCTCACTGGTGTCGACCGTTAGTGGCTTCTAGGAGCTTTGTGGAGTTGGCGCAACGTGATTGGAGCCACGTGTCACTGTTGTCGGCCTGGTCGCCCTTCTGCCATCAGTAGGTAAGGGGAGATCGTGGGGCAGTTGTCTCTGCCCTATGATTGGTGCCACATAGGCGTCCTTTAGTACTTTTTGTCTCCTGTATGTCAGACGATCGTGGAGCACGATTGCGCAGGAACAGAAGGACCCTGATCGGCTCTTTTGTTCTGCCACTTGTACCTTGTGTACTATCTGGAAAGGCCTTGCGCCGTAGTCACTCACGATTCTTGCTGAGCACGTTATTATCATGCGCGCGGCATGGGCTTCCAGATGTCCCTTTTAGAATGTTAAGTGTTGCTAACTGGAGTTTACTCTTCTGTGGACCTCGCGCCGTGTTACATAGGTGTGTTGTAGCTCGCGCGAGGTTGGCGATCAAGAAAATTGGTGATTAAGGAGTATGGTCCCGCGCGACCTTACAGGGTGTTGCGTGGCTTTTTGGGACCATACCCCTTCAAGTCCCCCCAGTCCAGTGCTGCACCATGCGCGAGGCAAGTGGTTGGAGCTCTGGACTTAAGAAAAATAAAGTAGAATGATGCTTTTTGCTTTGGTAGACGTCGCGCGTGTAAGTTTTTAATTACTACGGCGCGGCTACCAGGCTTGTTGTTGGCTTTTACATGAAGTTTCTAATGATTTTGGGCGGGAGAAAACTCTAAGTTTGAATTTTCTGACAGGTTGGTGAAAAAGTCGCGGTTGGTGACGTTTGAGTTGACCCCTGACGGTTGTCATCAACTTATCGCTGACGGTTCAGATTTTCGTCAGGAGAGTGAGGCCCACGCGCGCGTGGAAACCGTCACTCCGGGAAACGCGCCCTACGTGGCGCTTTCTGGTTGGCCTTGCTTGCGGCGATTTCGGCACGGTTACCCATCGCATTAAATGCGATGGGTATATATATCCGGAGAGATTTGAGGCTCCCCACTTTCTCTTATTCTTCTCTCTCAAGGCTTCTTTGAATCTTCAAGTTTTTGAAGAACGTTGTAGCAGATCATCAAGTTTTTGAAGAACATTGTAGCAGATCATCAAGCAGAACACTCGAAACCTTTGTTTTATTTATCGATGGCTGAAGAACAACATGAGGATATCCCCGGAGAAGAAGGTCCTGTGCCTGTTCTCCGGTGGGACTTAGGGTTTTTCGAACAACTTTCCCGTAGTTTCCGGTTCCCACCGGAGTGGGATGCCCGGTACCCGGATCAAAACCAAACGGCCGCTGATGCACCGCCGGGCTACATCACCTTATTCGAAGACTTCTTCCATCAGGGCAACTTCCGGTTGCCGGCGACTAACTTCATGGCTCATATTCTCCAACATTATGGGTTTCATATATCTCAGATGAGCCCACCTGGGATGGTTCGGGTTCGGCACTTCGAGTTCCTGTGCTGGGCTCATGGCATCGAGCCAACTGTTGACAAGTTCCGGGTCTTCTACACACTTCAGAGAAACATGGGTTTCTATTCCTTCGCTAGCCGAGGCGCGGCGAAGAAGATATTGCTAAATCCACCCAAGAGTTTCCATGACTGGAAACCAAAGTTTTTCTATATACGGGAAGAGGTGGTTCCAATACCCATGACGTTTCGCGCCTGGACTGAACCAATCGAGAAGGAAGACTTGGCGATCCCCAAGACTGAGGGTTGGTACCGGGAACTTACTGCCACCCCAAACCGAGTGTTTGGGGAGAATGTCTTGGTCGCGGCGGGGATGAGCGATCAGTGGCAGCCTGATAGCAAAGAGGTTCCGATCTTGATGCTTGGTGACCAAGGTTAGGAATTCTTATTTTTAATTACCTTTCTGGGCTTGCGTTTTTCCTTATTGTACGATTTATCTTGTAGAGGTGCGTTTGTATCAAGCTGCCTTCGCCGCTTTCGGCGGTAGGATGGGTGTACGCCCGCTTCAAGACGGAGAACAATATTGGTATGACCAAATAAGGGATAATTTTATGTATCCTGTTGCTGATGCATTCACCTCGCCGCCTACTGCAACTGAAGGTGCGCATATACCTAAACCTCGTCCTCTGCGCTCTGTGACTTCTGCTGGGAAAGAGGTTGTCTATCTTTCCAGCGGGGAGTCTGTAGGATCTTCGAACGGGGAGCTAAGTTCGTGGTCTAACATCTTTGCAGGTGTGTTGCGCGACCTGGGTATCGACCCCGAAGAGAAGAAGAAGAAGAAGAAACCCCCAAAGAAGAAGAAGATGGGTGAGACCGAAGTGACAAGCAAGAAGGGCGGGAGTAGCCGCGCAGCTGCTGGTAAAGGTAGTCTTCGTCTTCGTCAAAGTGACTTAAAAGATTATGTGATAATTAGTGACTCATTAGAGGGTTTGTCGCGCGTAGGCGAAGGTAAAGGCGGAGCGGGTCGCTCAAAAGATGAAGGTGGCGCGGGTTCTCGCAACCCGGATGCTGGCGCAACTCCTTCCTCTGTTGAGCATGCTGAAGATGAAGAAGAGGAAGAAGAGGAAGAAGAAGAAGAAGCTGCTGGAAAGTTGATCAGCCGAAAAAGGACCAGGAGCGGGGCGATTGCTGGTGTGACTGTGGCATCGAAGGCTGGAGGAGCTCTGGTGCTTGGTAAACAGAGCAATTTGCGCTCACTCTATCAGTTCTCTCCTGGTAACGTTTGTTTTTAGTTCTTTTTTTTTTTTGTGTCTTTCCTTGCCTTGACCCTTTGATTTATGCAGAGGGCAAGAAGAAGACCCCTGAGAAGGGTGTTGTTTTTACGGAGCCAGATCCAAAAAGGCCTAAGATTATCATCAAATCTTCCGAGACTGCTGCGGCTGGGCATGACAAGGGCAAACATGTTGCTGAGGTCGATAAGGCAAAGGCTGCCGAAGAGAAGAAGAAGGCTGATGAGGAGCGTAGGAAGAAAGTAGATGAAGACAGGAGGAAGGAAGCTGAGGCGAAGAAGAAAGCTGATGAAGAGCAGCGCAAGGCTGAAGAGGCGCGCAAGAACAAAGCTGCTGAAGAAAAGAGGAAGAAAGCAGAGCAGGAAAGGAAGAAAGCCGATGATGAGAAGAAAAAGGCTGAGCAGGATAGAAGAGCTGTTGAGAAGGCTCTTACTGATGCTGAGAAGGAGAAATCTGCTGCTGAAAGGCCTGCTGGTATTTCTATTACCAGAGGCGCGGGTTCAGGTTCATCTGTTGGTCGGGGTGGTATGAGAGCTGACGTGCCGCCGCGCTCTCCGATAGGCCCTCGGGATACAGTGGGGGATATCTATTACAAGTCTTACACTGAAGAGAGTCGTGGTGACGCTCCGCACAATCCGCCTTGGGGTTTGAAGCAGAAGGATACTTTCCTCGAGTTCGCGCCTTGTCGTGATTGGTTGGTGAATTCGATTCCTCCGGGGGAGATGGATCGTCAACGAGCGCGGACTCACAGTGGGCTCTATCATGCCTATGTTGTTGGTGAAGCCAACACCCGCGCCGCTAATCAAGAAATTGTTCGAGAATGGCGAACCATGGTTAGAGAGAGGGATGATTGGGAGAAGTATCGCGACCGCATACTGAGGCGTGCCACTGACTTGGAGAAGTCTAGGGCTGCGTTTGATGAGCAGAAGGCGAAGTTCGAGGCTGACCGAAATTCTGAAGAGTGGGGGCGCGAGGCCCTGAAAAATAAACTTCATACTGCCGAACAACAACTGGTTAAGGAGAAAAACGAGTTCAAGCGCATATGTGCGAAAGATAACGAGCGCGCGGCTGCGGATCGTAACAAGATAGTCAACCTTGAAGCCAAGGTTGTTGAATTGACCGGCAAGGGCGAGGATGCGCAAGCTGCACAGATTGCTAAGGAGCAGGCTGAGGTTTGTGCAACTTATACGTTTTTCTCTGTACTTTGCTTTATAAAATAGCCTAAGCCCCTTTATCCCTTTTAGGTTGAGTTGGCTGAGGTGAAGGCTCAGTTGTCAAGCAAAGATAGGGACCTGCATGCTAAGGATGTGGAGATTGCGGAATTGAAACGCCGCCTGAATGATCAGGTTGATAAATGCGAGTCCTTGGAGATTGATCTGGAGGCTGAGAAGGTTAAGGCCGCAACAGCTGAGGAGGCCAAGCAACGAGCTGAAGAAGCGCGTGATGTTAGCACTTCTGCCCTCAATGTAGCGCAAACTAATTATGCTGAAGCTCAGGGCATTGTTGACACTCTCGTTTCTGAGGCCGAATGGATGCGCGGCCGTGGAGTGGTGCTGGTATGTTATCCTTTCCCTTCCAAAGGGTATATTGTTAGAAGTTGTTTTTAATGCGCGAGCTCTGCTGTAGGTTGCCAACTCCATTCTCAATGCTGGGGAGCTGGACCGTGCTGTCGCTGCCTTGACCGATGCTGCGCGCGCTGTTGGTCACCGAGGAGGGTACCTGGAATGTGCACAACACGTTGAAGAAGCACTTGGACAGGAGTTTGACGTCAGTCATTGTTCGGTTACTGACCAGGCTAGTGCCGCGCTGAACATGCTTATGACCACTCTTCACTGCCTGTTATGGATTTAGTTGCCAAGGCTTTAGAACATGATGACTGGTGCCAGCGCCTTAAGGGCATTCTTGATCCACCTATAACGGTTGAGTTATCCGATGAGGAGGCAGCTGGGAACGATGGCGATGATGAAGGCGATGGTGGCGACAAGCATGATGGTAGTAAGCCTGGCGGTGATGGCGATAGAGGTGATAAGCATGATGACGGTGGGGATGATGAATTCGAATAGGTTTTTCAACAGGCTGTGCCTTGTAAAAAATTTCAGTAGGTCTCTGATGTAACTTGTTGCGCTGTTGCGCTTTTAGCTAATGAATGACATTGTGTTTTTATAACTGTTGCGCGGTTGCGCTTTTTTAAATAGTATGTTTGCTTATTTTCCCGTTACAATTATTGCACTGTTGTTAGAAACTTTGGTTAAGTTAGCGCGAATAAATGTAAGAGGTGCTCTTGTGTGAGCGTAGTCTGGAGTGTTTTCGTGCTAATAAGAAGTTTAACATGCATTTGTAACGAAATAAGTCGAATAGTGATAGAAGAGCATGTCGTATGCTTTCATTAATTACGTAGGCGCTTAGGCCGAGATACATTGCTTGTAACTTAAAAGGCGTGTAGCCAACATAAAAGTAAAAGGCGCGTGGCCGACATTAGTGGATAAAGGCGCAGGGCCACATAGTCATATATAGCATTTGTGCAGTTGTTGCGCATTCCACGTGCGCGGGATGATGTGTCCATCCAGGGTGCGCAATTTGTAAGCCCCTTTTCCTAGCACCTCGTGCACCAAGTATGGGCCTTCCCATCTAAGTGCTAGCTTTCCTGGGCGTTCGGCGTTTGAGGCCTCGTTGTCTCGAAAGACATATTCCCCTGGAGTGAAGGTACAGATGCGGACTCGCGCGTTGTAGTACCTTTCCAGTTGTGTTTTGTACTTGGCTTCTTTGATACGCGCGATTTCGCGCCTTTCTTCTAGCAAATCCAAGTCCAGACGACGCTCTGCCTCGTTGTCGATTGCGTTGACTGCTGTCAAACGCGGAGAGGGCAGGCCAACTTCCGCCGGGATAACCGCTTCTGAGCCATAGACTAGGCTAAAAGGGGTTTCGCCGGTACTTGTTTTTGGCATGGTTCGGTGAGCCCACAAGATACTTGGGAGCTCATCTACCCAGCCTCTTCGTTTAGTACCCAGTCGGGCCTTAATCCCATCGACGATACACTTGTTCACACTTTCAACCTGCCCGTTGCCCTGAGGATGCGCAACGGAGGAGAAAGTGTGTTCGATTTTCATCTCCTTCATCCAGTTCTGGAGCTCATCTGACGCGAAATTGGTGCCGTTGTCTGTTACGATCTTGAGTGGGAGGCTGAATCTGCAGATGATGTGTTCCCAAATGAACTTGCGCACCATCATGGTTGTAGTTGAAGCAAGGGCTTTGGCCTCCACCCATTTTGTGAAGTAATCGACGGCCACTATTATGAACTTGACGGCGCCGGGGGCGTCTGGGAAGGGTCCTACCATGTCGATTCCCCACTGCTGAAAAGGCCAGGCAGTTGACACGGGGATTAGATCGTTCTTGGGGCGCAGGGTTTTTGGGGAGTGCCGCTGACAGGAATCGCACTTGCGCAGCTCCTTCAGGGCATCAACGTGCATCCCTGGCCAGTAATACCCGGCGTTCATGATCTTCGCAACAACCATGCGTGGTCCCGCATGGATGCCGCAAATTCCTTCATGGATCTCCCTTATCAGATAGTTCGCGTCTTGAGGGTCCACACAGCGCAGGAGTGGTCCCAAGAAGGACTTGCGGTATAAGATACCGTCATTCATTTCGTACTGCAGAGCTTTGTTCTGAATTTTTCTTGCCTCTGCCTTATTCTCTGGGAGTATTCCCTCTTTTAAGTATTGAATGATAGGGGTCATCCAGGATGGCTGCCCTATTTCGATCACATTGACTTGACGCAACAAAACTGACGGGTTCTTGAGTACCTCAATCCTTACATCTTTGGCGAGATGTTGGAAGGACGTTGAAGCGAGCTTGCTCAAGGCGTCAGCTGGCTTGTTTTCAGAGCGGTTGATGTGGATGACCTTGTGAGACTTGAACTGCTGAAGCAACTCTTTCGCTTGTTCCAGATATAGGGCCATGACTTCACCCCTTGCATCGTATATACCATTGACTTGGCTGGCTATCAAGAGTGAATCAACATGTGCTTGTAGATTTTTAGCTCCCATTTTGATGGCGAGGCGCAGGCCTGCCAGAAATGCCTCGTATTCCGCCTCGTTGTTGGTGTTTTTGAAATCCAACTTGATTGCGTAAGTGAATTCGTGGTTTTCGGGGCTTACTAGGCGCAATCCAGCTCCCGTGCCGTCCTCGTTTGAGGCCCCATCAGTATAAAGCATCCAAGTCTCATTTGTCGTGTCTTTTTTCGGGAGTTTCCACCAGCTCACAATCTTTAATCTTATCGACTGGGACTTCTGTGATGAAGTCCGCAAGAATCTGACCCTTGATGGCTGGGCGCGGCCGATACAGAATATTGTGGCCCCCCAGCTCAATGGCCCATTTGGCGAGCCTTCCTGATGTTTCTGGTTTCTGAAGTATCGTGCCGATATGGAAGTTGGTAAGCACAGTGATCACATGTCCTGTGAAATACCTGCGCAGCCTTCTGGAGGCGTGTAACAACGCCAGTACCAGTTTTTCCATCGTGGAATATCTCGTTTCCGGGTCAGTGAGTACCCTGCTGACATAATAAATTGGAGTTTGGACTCCATTTCTTTCTACTAATAATACCGATCCTACTGCCTTATCTGAAGAAGATAAGTACAGTATGAGTGGTTCTTTTTCAAATGGTGCAGTCAGGGTGGGGAGCTCGATCAAACACTCTTTCATTTGTTGAAAAGCCCTTTCTGCTTCAGGGGTCCACCTGAACTCTTGCTTCTTAACACAATTGCGCAATGTGGTGATAAAAGGGTACGATTTCGCGGCGTGATTTGACAAAAAGCGATTAAGCGCGGCTAGGCGGCCGGCCAACCGTTGCATTTCTTTGATTGTCCGCGGAGATGGCATCCGCTCGATTGCCTGGACCTTCTCCGGGTTTACTTTAAAGCCGCCGTTGGTGACTATGAAGCCTAGAAACTTCCCTTCTTCCATGCCAAAATAACACTTGGCTGGATTCAACTTCATGTTTACACTGCGCAATGAGTTGAACGTTTTCTCGACGTCCTTTAACATCTGGTCCTCTTCGGGACTTTTAACCACTAGATCATCGATGTAAACTTCAATATGCTTTCCGATGTCTTCCGCGAAGGTCTTGTCCATCAATCGCTGGTAAGTGGCGCCAGCATTTTTCAGGCCGAATGGCATCTTTGTATAACAAAAAATCCCCAGATCCGTGCGAAAAGCCGTCTTGTCTTCATCCTCGAGCTTCATTTGTACTTGATGGTACCCTTTGTAGCAATCCAAGAAGCACTTCCATCTGTATGGCGCGAGAGAGTCTATCTTTTTGTCGATCTCAGGCAAGGAATAGCAATCCTTAGGGCATGCCTTGTTGAGATCGGTATAGTCGACGCACATTCGCCATCCGCCACTAGATTTCTCTACCATTACGGGGTTCGCAACCCAACTCTGATAACGTACTTCTCGCAGGATGCCGGCTTTAAGTAACTCGCAAACTTGCTCATTCATTGCTTTTGTCTTGTCTGCCCCTAGGCTGCGCCTTCTTTGGACCTTCGGCTCAACAGAGGGGTAGGTGTTTAAACAGTGCTCTGTGATGTCGCGCGGGACTCCGGTCATGTCGGCCGGGGTCCAGGCGAAAATATCCATGTTCTTGAATAGGAGCTGCTTGAGGCGAATTCTGATATTAGGTGAGATAGCGTGACCTATCGTCACCGTTTGCTCCGGATATTTGCGATTTAAAACCCATTTTTTGGGCTCGGTTGCTGAAACCTTCGCCGCTTTTGTTGGGAGCATCTCTTCAGTTGACATCACTTCTTTCTTTGCATAAACGATTGCCACCCCCGTCTTGGTTGGGAAACCAATCGCTGAGTGGGGGGTGGAAGTAATCATATTCAACTCACCTTGCGTCTCTCTCCCGTTCAGCACGTCATGTCTTGACTTAACAGGCATTACCATGAAGTTGACGTTTGTTGTCCTCGAATGCTTCCCGTCAGAGAGTGTGACGGGGAAGCTAATTTGGCCTAACGGGAAGACCATTTCATTACAGAACCCAGACAGTGGGTAGTCAACTGGTTCGAGTCTCGCTTTGTCTTCTTCGTCGAACTGGTTAAAGCATTGTTCATAGATGATGTCTGCTGTACTCCCCGGGTCGATGAAGACGTATTCAGTTTCATAATGTCCGATGATACCGGTGATGACGATGGGTCGCGTGGCTCGGGGACCCCCGCGCACCACCGGGAAAATAACTTGCTGTTCTTGCCATGAAGGCTCATACGGTCTTTTGCCTTTTTCTCTTGCGATGTACCTTGGTCCATTGACCATGTGTGTTTCCAGGCGTCGAACCTTCTTGTGATTTCCTTCATCGTGGCGATGGAGCTGTCTCGTTTCTTTGCGCACATTCTTCACTAAGTGGCTCAGCTTTCCACTCTTTAGTGCTCTCTCGATCTCTTGTCGCAAGCTGTAGCAATCATCTGTCAAATGGCCTGTATCTTTGTGGAAATCACAATACAGATTGGGGTCTTGTCCCTTTTTGTTCGTCATAGGCCTGGGAGCCTTAAAGTCATGGTTCTCCGTCATTAGCACCTCTTTTGGTGTTTTTATGAGCGGAGTCCAATGCTTTTCACGATTATCGTCTCGGACTGTCTTTCTATAACCGATGCGGTCAATGGTGTCACGCGCGTCTTCTTTATAACGGGATCGTTCTTCGTAACGGGGTCGATCGTTATAACCGCTGGAGTGGTTGGCCTTCCACCCAGGGTTTTTGCCTTTGTTGCGCCTGTTGTCATCGCGCGGGTGACCCGCTTTGGAAAATCTGTCTTCAGAACGATAGGTGTTGTTTCGTGCGAGAGACTCTTCTGTTTGCGCGACTATCTTCGCGGCTTCCATGAGCTTGTCCCACTCCTTTGGCATTCCATCTTTTCCAGTGATGGTTCTAATCAGGCTATCGCAACGGATTGCTTTCTTGAAATGGCAGCGCATGAGTTGTTCGCTCACGCCACCAATCTCCAAACATTCTTTGTTAAAGCGCGTAATGAAATCTTCCAAACCCTCATTATCTCGTCGCCAGATATCTTCGACTTCAGCTGTGTCGCGCTAGTATCGCCTTTGCTGACTGAAGTGACTCAGAAACTGGGTCCTGAAATCTACCCATGATTTTATTTTTCCCGGAGGAAGGCTGTCGAACCAGGCGCGAGCAGCCCCCGTTAATGTTTGGATAAACAAATGACACCACATGGGCATGTTCCAACCTCCCATGCAGCCCACGCTAGTAAACACTCTGACGTGATCGTCTGGATCAGTCAATCCGTTGAACTTTCCGACGGTCGGAGGCAACTTTTCTCTCTCGAGCGGCGCTTGTGCTATCTTTGGGATGAACTTTGAGTGCTCTATAGCTTCTTCTGGTCGGTAGGCGAGGCGAAAGTCGCGCTCCGCCTCCTCAGTATAACCAACATGTTGCCTTGGCTTGTAATACTCGTGATTTCTTTGCAAACGATTGAAGACCGAAGATCCGTCATCGTTTTCCCAGGTTGGATCGTTCGGGTCAGTTTCTTCCCACTCATCGTTCATGTTGCGCGGCGTGAGCCGGCTATGAACTGGGCCTCTTCGGGAATTTGACGGTTCGTCATAGTAGCTTTCTGTCTCCCCCCCCCCGTGTATCTCGCGTATCCTGTACGCTTAACCTTCGGGTGGGGGGAGGTTTGTTAATTCTTCTTGGAATGTACTGCGGGACCGGCATCTGGCGCGGCCCGTGGCTGGGGCCGGTTGGTGTAACCAAGGACGGTTCTGCCGTTAAAACTGCTTGCTGAGCGCTCAAGGACTGATACGCTTCGTTAATAGTGGCCAGTTGCTTGGCGTACCATGAGGCTGGGGTTTCGCCTTCTGGTAGCCCTAATAGCGCCGATATGTTCTGAGGTGGAGCTGGGTTTGAAGGTCCAGCACCGTTGTTTCCTGGGGTGTTTTGAGTGATGCGGGTGAAGCTCCCGCGCGGACCCCCGGTGTTGGCTACTTCGACTTCACCAACTTCTTCAAAGTGTTGGGGTTGGCCATTTTGATTACCTTCCCCCAATGCTGCAATTGGGTTTTCACCGAAACCCACGAACTCAGGTACGATTCCTTGACCAGCCATGGATCGAAGGAAGAAAAACAACGAAAAACTCAGGAACGAAGATGAGAGTGGTTGTAGAAAAAATCGGTGGGCGCCAATGAAGAAACACGGAACTAATTAGGGGATAATCAGTTTGGTTTATGTTCCTTGCATAGTGGTTAATCTTCTCTTGGATTCCTGAGCTCCTTAATGACCGCGGTTAACTGCAGAACAAAACACCGTTACTCGCTAAGAGGGGAATGTGGGGGTTTCCCTCTTAACCGGGCTCCGGCGTGAGAATAAGCGACTGTGCTTAAGAGATAATTAAGTATTAAGTGAGAGTAGAGGGAATGGAATGAATTAACCTGTGAAGTGAAGGTCTCTATTTATAGCCGGAGAGGTGTAAGAGGGTGTGGGCTGATGGGCCTTGGGCCGGAAGGCGACAACATGGAGGATATGCTCCTTGTCTCACTGGTGTCGACCGTTAGTGGCTTCTAGGAGCTTTGTGGAGTTGGCGCAACGTGATTGGAGCCACGTGTCACTGTTGTCGGCCTGGTCGCCCTTCTGCCATCAGCAGGTAAGTGGAGATCGTGGGGCAGTTGTCTCTGCCCTATGATTGGTGCCACATAGGCGTCCTTTAGTACTTTTTGTCTCCTGTATGTCAGACGATCGTGGAGCACGATTGCGCAGGAACAGAAGGACCCTGATTGGCTCTTTTGTTCTGCCACTTGTACCTTGTGTACTATCTGGAAAGGCCTTGCGCCGTAGTCACTCACGATTCTTGCTGAGCACGTTATTATCATGCACGCGGCATGGGCTTCCAGATGTCCCTTTTAGAATGTTAAGTGTTGCTAACTGGAGTTTACTCTTCTGTGGACCTCGCGCCGTGTTACATAGGTGTGTTGTAGCTCGCGCGAGGTTGGCGATCAAGAAAATTGGTGATTAAGGAGTATGGTCCCGCGCGACCTTACAGGGTGTTGCGCGGCTTTTTGGGACCATACCCCTTCAACACTTAACATTTTTAAGAAAAGAGAAGCTTTACGCCAAAGTCTCGAAGTGTGAATTTTGTTACCAAAAGTGCAATTTCTAGGTCATATGGTGAATCATGAAGGTATTCACGTAAATTCTGCTAAGATAGCAGCAATTACCAAATGGAAAGTTCTGCAATCAACAATGGAAATTAGAAGTTTTATAGGTTTAGTCGGATACTATATTAAGGATTTTTCCAAGATAAATATACCGTTAACTAAGCTAACCTGTAAAACAATTAAGTTTGATTAGAGATCTAAACAAGAAGAAGCTTTAGGATCTTAAGGCAGAAATTAACCAAATACTCCAATCTTAGCCTTATGAACTGAATATTTTGAAGTATATGGTGATGCTTCAAAACTAGGATTTAGATATGTGTTAATGCAACGCAAAAAGGTAAATGCGTATGCATCAAGGTAATTGAAAAAGCATGAAGAAAACTATATCACTCATGACTTAGAATTAGGAACCATAAATTTTGCCCTTAAGATTGAAGACATTATCTGTATGGAAGTAAGTTTACTGTCTATACGAATTATAAGAATTTAAGACATATATTTGGGCAAAAAGAATTAAACATGAGGCAAAGGAGAGGGATGAAAATCCTAAGTGACTACGACTGTGATATTCAGTATCACGAAGGAAAGACTGAAGACGGCTAGAGATCGTCAGAAAAGTTATACAGATAATAGACGAAAGCCGTTGGAGTTCGAGTTGGAGACAAAATGCTAATTGAAAGTATTTCCTTGGAAAGGAGTTGATTAATGTGATAAGAAAGGAAAACTAAATCCAAGATACGTAGGATCATTTCCAGTAATCCAACGTATAGGACCAGTTGTTTATCATTTACAACTACCAGGAGAGTTAGCTGGGGTACATGATGTATTTCATGTATCCAATCACAAGAAATATCTATCAGACGAATCTTTGGTAGTACCTTTCTAAGATATAAAGGTAAACGAGTAGTGTTAGTTAAAGTAAAGTAGGATTCAAAGATATGATCCTAATACATTTAGGAGTTAGAATAAGAAATGAAGCGAAAATATCCTCAATTATTCCAGTAAATCTCGAGGACGAGATTTTTATTAAGGTAGGGAGAATGTAACAACTCTCATTAAAAAGTCTTAATTATTAGGTTAATTTTCCAATAGGAAACCCTAATTAAGAAACCCAAGTGATTCTGAACAAACCCTAAAATTTTCAGAACAATCGGAATCAGGATCAGGGCCCCTAAAACTCGGGGGGGGGGGGGGGGCAAACCCTAGTTGGTATTATCTTAACAGTTTTACGT
The DNA here is from genome assembly GCA_030545235.1 of Helianthus tuberosus. Lineage (NCBI taxonomy): Eukaryota > Viridiplantae > Streptophyta > Magnoliopsida > Asterales > Asteraceae > Helianthus > Helianthus tuberosus. Next base: position 24,209 of record JARYGA010005963.1, read on the forward strand.
GTAAAATGAAAATGGACGCAAGACCAACTCAGCAAGGCTAATATGACACGGGGCTACCCTATGATGGGTAGGCACCCCTCGCGCCACGCGACACCCCCTCGCGCCACGCGAGGGGGACGGTTTTTCAGCTATAAATATAAGGCAGTGGGACTTGATTCTGGGAGTTGAAACGACGTAAATTCTCAAATTATACGCTGAGATATTGTCTGTTTACCACAATTAACACACACGGATCACTAATCGACGCCGCAATCAGGGTAATAACTCGATTGCTGATACGATTCAATGTCCGATTGATCAAAATATCCAATGGATGTTTAAGTGCTGCCCACATCAGGGTTTATGCTTTGTCATTCGTCGTTAATTCGATGGATGTTTAAGTATCGCACTTTGTCATTCGTTGTGAGTGTTTGATCTCGTGAGTTATCGTAAATGCTGTATTAAGTTACTGACTGAATTGTGTGCCTGTTATTAATTTAGGTTAAAAGGCTAATCAGTAGGCTAAACTCTGTCCGTATAAATCTGCAATGTGAGTCATTCTCTTTTTATCAACTATTTTACAATACCTCAAATTATTTTCAAGGTTATAATTACAGGGACTAATTCGTGGATATCTTGAATTACTGGTTAGTGGGGTATTGTGCACATTACTAATTTTCTCCCAGTTAGGTTCATTGACCTACTCGGGATAATCACTGTTAGGTTCATTGACCTACAGGGATAATCATCACTATTTAGGTTCATTGATCTAAATAGTGGTATGACCATCGTCACCATTGTGACATGTCACCATTGTGACAGGACGCCAGATAAAAATAAGATAGATGCCATTGTAATCGCTCTTATGCTGTAATTAATAACTATGCATCATTATGCAAAATAGAATGATTCACTCAGTATTTCCCGCTGAGAAAACCTTTTTCAAACATGTTTCAGGTGATCTGTTATGATCCAGGAAAAGTGCCATATAGCACTACAAGCTCAAAGAATTAGCTCAGTATAAAATAAAGAAACATGTTTTGTAAAATAAAAGATTTCTTCGTGAAATCAAATGATTGTAAATTACCGGGTTTTATCCCGCGTTGTGAAATAAAATAATCGGGAAATATTTCAGTTTTAAAAAGATCCTGAAGAAACTTCCGCTGTTAATTAAATACCACGGGATTTCTGTCCCGCGGCTCCTGAAATGGGTCAAACCGGGTCGGGGGCCGTGACAGAAACCTAAGCGGTTGAACCCGCTGGGCGGCGGGAAGCAGAAAATTTTCAATGTGAATCTTCAACACATCTGCCTCCTGCTCCCCAACTACGCGGTCCGAGGACCTTATAGCTGTGTGCCGAGGATGGTCAATAAAATCAAACAAGCTCCATTCACCTATTTGACACCCACACATTCAACATGTTAGAACAAACACAACCTGTAAAATAAAATAGCAGCAAATTAACACTTACCATCGTCAACCCTTTGAAAGTCAGGATATAACCGGCTATCACGCCATAGCAAACTCATTCCAGCCATCACCAGTGCACCCTCCGGAATCACCTGAGCACTCAGAGGGGCGTTGGCTTAACCTCTTGAACAGAGCATTCTCAATGTAGGCATCAGCAGGTGGACCATCATCTTTGAATTTTTCTTTGGGCCACATCTCCCTCCAGTGCATCTCCCCGTGGATGACACCAGCATCAATATAGAAAAATTTCTTCTTCCATTCATTATCCCTAGAACTTGTGGGGACACCCCTCAGACAAGACACACCGATATCTCATCGGTCGAAAGTGAAAACGGGGGATTTCCAAACCAGAACGAAAAAAGCCCTAAAAACCATGATCTTAGGGATATGGCCTAAAGCTATACAGGTAAACTCAAAGTGACGGAGTTTTACCAATCCAAGAGGATGCATTTGGGATATGTGAATATGATACTCGTCAAGAATTGACTTACAGAATTTGGTCATCGGCAATCGGAAGTTGCAAAACTTGAAAAAATCACTGAACAAAGTGATTTTCCCCTGTTTCAAGGGAAACGTCGTATCCTTGCTTGACGGCAGCACGGGATTCCATTCTGGTTTAATATCATACTCCTGAAGGAGATTGTTGAAGGATATTGTTCCCCACTTGCAACAGAGAACATCGGAACTCGTCGGGGCTGAGGAAGATTCACTGGTCTTTGAAGCCATTGTGCACAATCGAAAATTCGAAAAGAAATGAAAGAAAAGAACGAAATGGGAAAACCCCTATCGGAAAGACTATTTATGGAAAAGGGAAACAACCCTTCAAATTCATAAAGAAAGGCAAACGGGATGGGGACGCGTGTCAAACCAGGGCATGTACAACTGTCATCCTAATGATGGCCTAACTGTCACACCCTTTCACATCACCGCCATAATTCAAAAAAGCGTAGTACTTCCATTTGAGAAATATGTACTCAAGGGGGTATTTTGACTTTTTCCTTTTTCAAGTCCGATCTCATGGATTTCATCTCATAACTTCAGACTGGGGGACATGACGAGGTATGACTCAGAGCGGCTAACCCGACCCGGTCATTACCTATTATTTTAATACAAATAATCAATTACACATGTTTATTCTAAAATGTTCTATTCTGCATGGATAAATCTTGTAACCGAATCCCCAATATTTTGGGAAGATCATGCAAATCCCTAACTTGTCTGAGTGCTTCCTAGTTCATGGGAAACCCTAATGGTAAACTATAAATAGAGGTAAACATCAAAGGTACGATTCTCATTCTACTCTTACCTCCTTTCTCTCTACATATTTTCTTACTCCCAAATACCGAGACTTATTCTCACGTCGGAGGGTGGTTACAGGAATAACCTCATTTCTGTAACGAGTCCTAACGGTGTTTTGTTTTGGAGTCAGCTGTTCGGATCGCCAAGAGTTGAAGTCATAGTTGAAGCCTTACCATTAAGGTCAGTGTTTCTTCACCGAGGAGATGCATGAACATGTGAGTGGATTTTTTTTTTTTCGGCTTATAAAAACCATCCATTTGGAGGAGGTTGTGAAGCCACTATAAAGTTAAAAGTAGGGCATTTTTCGCTTAAAAATATTTATTTTACTTTCCATCCTTTAACTTTAATTAGGTCATAAATTCTGAAAACAAGTTAAATTATGTCTACAACAACTACATAATGAGAGAAATAAATGGACTCAAATAGCTAAATTTAACAAAAGAAGTATTTGTAATTTTAACCGAAAAAAGAGAGATTTTTAATTGATAAATAAACGGATTAAAATAGGCATGATGGTCAATGATCTCTAGATTAAGTGGTGGAAGGCTTGCATTTCTTTTAAGAGATGTAAGTTCGACTCCCACTTGGTGCAGAGTGAGACACTGGTGGGCAATGATAGGAGACCCAGGGAAACCTGGGTTGGATCCTTGAGCCAAACGGGTTTTACTGTTAATTTCACCATCGTGCCTACGAGCGGGTGAGTTACCGGGTTTTCCCCGGAATTGGTGGTGGACTCGGGTTACTCTCGGAGTACTCCGTTTGTCTAGTGGGTGCCCCGAGAGTGCTCGGGATTAATTTTGTTGGCCGTTTAAAAAAAATAGGCATAATGAGCGAAGATGAATTAATAAATAAATTGAAACAACTAAATTTAGGATGAGAAACGAATTCAAATCTAAACCAAACGGTTAAACACAAAAACAGAAACATTTGAGACACATATTTTGATATGAGATTAGTTTTAAATTTTCTATATGTACTATGCAACGGATATGGTATTAGATTTATACATGGCTTGATTACTTGAAACATACAAACTCGTTTACCCGAATTATTATTATTATTATTATTATTATTATTATTATTATTATTATTAATTTTTTCGGGTCCTTGGTATAAAATAATCTACTAATTCACTATTTTTAGTTTTTTTATATATAATTTCCTTGCTAATATACTTATACGAAAATTATAACGGTAAGAAATATATATTTGGGAATCCCACCGGAAGTTTTTAACAAACTGGTATTCCCATTACCCCTCCCATTGCAGCTCTATACCAAATTTGGGAAAAATAGTATCTCTTAACAGAAATAAAGAGGGGACTTTTCAAGATAACAAATCCAGTATGAATGCATAGATTTTTTTCATACATTCCCACCAAAAAGCATAAATAGAAACAAACTTTAAAAAGAACCCCAAAAGCACTGATCTAAAGATAATTTCACACATGTGTAAGTGGCGGACCCAGAAATTATTTGCCGGGGGTGCGGATGAGTGGTTCAAGCATATTTTCATGGGGTGCGGTCAAGTTTTTCGCCTAAAAAATACACTAAATTTTTTTTTTCAAGGGGTGCGCCCGCCCACCCTGGGCTTAACCTAGGTCCGCCCATTGTGTTCATTTCATGGGTAAGTGACTGATGAAAAACTGAAGACCAACAAATGAGTAAACCCAACATGGTCTTGATTCAAACCAAATTCATACATGCACATCATCTGATGTTCTAGAAGCTTAACAAGTTCTTCTTCTTGAGGCTTTCAACAGTATCCTTGATGCTTACCTCCATTGGTGTAAAATTAACACCTAGACTTTCCGCTTTTACCCTTGATACACTGTAAGGTGTAGGTTCAACACGCTCGCCATCTTTACACCTACAACATTTAAGTAATCCAGATTTTGAGCCATCCGGAACAACGGAGTCTAGCTTCCAAAGAAGCCGAAATGGATTAAGTGAAACTTAGGTTGTTTATGTTGCGTATATTCTTGATGTTACGGGTCGGTTCGGGTCAAGTACGGGTCAAAGTCGGGTCAACTTAAGTAGCAAACAAGCCTGGGTCAGCATCACTAAAGGGTCACATGTATCTCTCTCTTGTACTCTTATTTTTATTTAAGGAAGAATTAAAGTAGTAAACTTTGTTTGTTTGATCTTGGGCTGATAACCAACAGTTTATGTGTTACCTTTCAGAATGGCCGAGACTCGGGTATAGTTTGTTTACAGTCTTCATGATCTCTAAAGACCGAACCACTTTGCCAACTATGCAGTATCTACCATTGGCATCCGGGTTCTCAAAAGCTAAAACATGTGCAGTAGCAACATCTCTCACGTCAACAAGTCTAAGAATTCCATCTGGAACTACATCTTTTCCTGTATGTATAAAAGTCAATAGCTTACCCAACATAAAAATTTAATTCATGAATCATGGATATGCGTATGAACATTAGTAGTTATTCAACAAGTACCATTCTTGATCAGGCTCATAATGGCCTCAGAAGTAAGGTTGAGAGTTGGCTGTAAGATGGGACCAATCACAAATCCAGGATTAATAGCCACCAAATCCAAACCATTATCTTTTGCAAACTTAACAGCAGCATCCTCAGCCAGGGTCTTTGAAAGCTGGTACCACAACTAAAATTTACAAAATCTTTGATTAGTTATAACTTTTTGTATCTGATTTGAGATGAATTTATTTATACCTTCTTCTGCTCACAAAATAAAGGATCTGAAAACCAGGTTTCATCCACCACATCACCAGACTCCGCAAGTCTTGGGCCAAACGTTACTGTAGACATGGAAGAAGTCAAGACCACTCTCTTAAGAGATTGAACTTTTGCAGCTGATTTGAGAACATTAAGTGTCCCCTTAACTGCAGGATCCAACAGTTGTGCCTGATGGAAAATGAAAATGAATATAAAACTTATCTTTCTGCAAATAATTCAAGTTGTTACACCAATTTTGGAAAACTAAGAGAAAAAGAATGAAAAGTTGACCTGAGGGTCATCAACTGAAAG
>JARYGA010005964.1:0-25772 GCA_030545235.1 Helianthus tuberosus
TTCAGTGTCGGATGGCATAATTGGCGTTGATGAGAGTACTGTTGCGGATGAAGACGAGAAACAATCTGCAATGGTTTGTCAAATTTTTACTTGTTTTGGTATTTAGGGGGAGTAGATGTTTGTACATAGTTTATTTTCAGAAAATACAAAAACAGTAAAAAATGCAAAAATACAAAAACATGATAAAATCTGAAAAAGAGCTTGTGTATATAGGGAAAATGATAGTACATCAGCTAGACGATTACAGTATGCTAAAGATTTGCAAAGTATAAAAGAGTTAAATAGTCTCACTGATGATGTGTCGATAGGTTTTCGCACATTTAGTAGATTTATTCGGGATATAAACCTAAAATTCAAACTTGTGAATTCGTGGGGAACACTACTTGGATATATAGGTAACCCCTGAAATCTCGTTTAAAAGGTCTCTTAATCTGATATACTAGGTATTTATACTCAATGATGTCTGGGGTATTATTCCGGGACTTCTGCTGAACGGTGGTTCTGACCTAGTCCCTGGCTAATACTTGCTGCAATGCTTGAAACACAGCATTAAACCCTCAGCATGCTGAAACAATAAAATTGATAAATGCTGCTGTTGTAAGCAAAAAGATCCTCTAAAGGGGACACACCGAAAAGTCGAAGCTGATATCTCTCTGCGTATACGGAAGTATCGATCTGAGATCCCTCGGCCCTCGCATACCTAAATTATATACAGATATCATTGTAGTATTCTCACCTGTAAGACTGATTATTGGGATTCTGGATACGGGAGTATATTCAAGAGGTGGGACACATGAATGAGCTAAGTTCTTAATTCATCTAACTCGTATCCTGAGTAAATTGAAATTTGTGTGAGAATTTAAGATGGATCAGTATATCGACAATCGAGGTGAATTGTTTAAGTCTGAGTATGAAATGAAGCTTAACGGTACTTGTGATTTGTCTAAAAAGCTGATATGATTCCCTGACACGCTCGCCAAAAATATGTTTGTAAATAGTTTACTTTGTTTACAATCTGCAATTTAAGTTTTCTGTATTTTATTTCTTAGTTTAGAACACTTTGATAAAATCCAAAAAGATTTTATTTCTGCTTTATTTTCCGACGAACCAAAGTGGAGAGTTGATTGTTGGATTCTTAGTTGTTTGAAGCAGATGCAGGAGATTCTGGACTGAAGAATGAGGAGAGCTTACTTTGAAGAAGTTTGAATTTTTTGAAAAGTCAAAAACAAGTTCATTAACTTGATACTTGTTATTTTCAGAAAATGTTTGAAATTGTTGTTTTAAAATCAGTATTGATTCGTCAAAAGATCAACCAAGGTCATTAATTTGGACTTGGTAGATTAATCAAGTGATCAGGGTCATTAACTTGGACCTGAATACTTGAGTGGATTGTTATAACTGATTGTTTTTGTGATTTATTGTTGAAAAGATAGTTTGTAATGTTTATTGGTTGAGAAACAGGTTTGGACTTCATTATTCCCAATGGAAGCTAATTGTCAAAGCTTGAACCAGATTTCTCAGATTATAGCATATCGAGAGGGGGAGTCTGTGAAAGGGGGAGTCTGGATCAATGGTCAAAGGGAAGATTGAAGTTTAAAGTTTAAAGCTTGAAGATAAAGATTGATGAGAGCTTTTACAATGTTTGAAGATTGATAAAGACAAAGACTTGAAGCCAAAGACTTCATCAACATTCAAGGGGGAGTCTGTTGGTGCACTAAATGTCTGCTGATTACGTCATTATCAAGTCTTGTGTCTAGAATTGTTTGAATGATCACACAATAGGGTTTAATTAGGGTTTGTAATGATTTAACTTGAGAATTTCGCTTGAAACTGATTCAAGCGAAATCAACATCAAGTGATTTAGCTTGAACAAGTTCAAGCGAAATCAACAAGACATGATTTCGCTTCAGGCAATCTCAAGCGAAATCTACATGATTATAAATAGGTTGTGTGAGTTCATTTGTCAAGAGAGGAGGTCATTGTGTGAAACACGAAGTGCTGCCGGATTTGTATCAGAAAAACATTGTACAAGCACGAATATTAATCAGTAAAGAAGGATTAAAAGGATAAAAGCTGTTATGGCTTTGTTTACGTTGATTCCGCCTTCGTACACAAAGATGAACTGCCTTAACTGACGGTTTAAGGTCGTAGAACGGTCCAACAGGAGGTTCAGTTCAAGGAGGTCAGTTTGGTAGTTCAGGCTCAGGGGGTCAGTTTAATGGTGGGGGGTAAAACCAAGAGGGTCAGACTAGCGATAAAGGTTCTAGGGGTAGTCTAGGGAGGATTGGAGAGCTTCTTGCTCAGTTAGTAGTTAAGGATCAGGTTACCCAGAAAACCCTAGCTGAATTTGGTAATTTTGCTAAAATCCAAGAGCAGATAAATAAAAATCAAGAGCTTCATATTAAAAATCAACAATCCGCGCTCTTAGATCTTCAGAGGACAGTAGGTGGTATAGCTAAGCAGTTACAAGAATACCCTCCTGGTCAGTTTTCAGGTAACACTCACACTAACCAGGCTAACCATTCCACAAAAGTAATCACCACCCGTAGTGGAAAGAGTTTAGGAGAGGTAGTTAGAGAGAGTGTCGAGGTAGAGGAAGAGGAAGAGGAAGAGGTAGATGAGGAGATAGAGATAGAGACTCCTGGTAAGGTGCACATTAGGATAGACCCAGCAAGTACCGCACACACCAAGGAGCCTCATGTAGAAAAGAGTGTAGAAAAATGTCCGATAGGGGTTAGGCCGTCACCGCTGGTTGATCATTCACGCGTCCCATACCCCGCCTGCCTTAAGCATCAAAAATATGCTAAGGAATATGGGAAATTCTTAGAAATGTTCAAGTAATTAAAGATCAACCTTCCTTTCATCAAAGCCTTACAATCCATGCCCAAATACGCCAAATTCCTTAAGGACCTTCTCAAGCGTAAGGATAGGATAGGTGAGTTTTCTAACATTCCTTTGACCGGAGGTTGTTCCGCGGTGGTCTTGAATAAGCTACCGGAGAAACTAACCGAACCGGGTACATTCACCATTCCATGCTTCTTCGGGGGTGTCGTCACCCCCGCTCATGCCTTAGCCGACCTAGGTGCTAGTATCAACTTGATGCGATTCTCTCTTTACGAGAAGCTAGGGTTAGGAGAGCTCACTCCCACGCGTATGTCATTGTCCTTGGCCGATAGCTCGGTCAAGAATCCATGTGGAGTCATAGAGAATTTGCTTGTTAAAGTAGATAAGTTCATGTTTCCCGTAGATTTCATGATTCTCGCTATGAAGGCCGATGAGAGAGTTCTGATCATTCTTGGCTGTGACAACTCGAGTTTTCAAGGTCTTTTCTCGACACGTTATTTTGTTTCACAGATATGTTTGCATAACTTGTTACTCGATGACTGTGCACGTTTGTTATATGCTGTGATATTGTGCTAGTATTTACATGATTAATGTGTTAATGTGATTAGTTTTATAAACTTATGTATTAGTTAAAAGTTAAAGATCACATTTGGTGAAACACTATGGACGAAACATGAGGTTTCGTCATGCTCATCACGACGAAATGTGAGAGTTTCGTCGGCCCAGTTTAAAGCGAAGCCCAGTAAGGGCCCAACTAAGGTACGCGAAAATATAACGACTTAGGGTTACGTAAAGCTCATCAGTTATCAATTTGCAAACCCTAGAGTTCTCTCTCTCTCTGAATGGCGGGAATCTTGTGTTCTCGAAGCCTCTAGATCGATCAAGTATTGTTTCCGTCTGTCGCGGTTAGTATTTAACTCTTACGTGATTGTTGGATTGATGGCATCGTATACTGTTGCATTGAAATCGGTATTGATTGATGCTAGGTAATGTTTTCGTTCATGTGTGGATTATGAGTTGATTGTAATAGGTTGTTAGAGTGTCGATAACGGATTCGTATGTCGAAATTTGATTTGCTTGATGATAAAATTGAATAGTAGATAGGGTTGAAGGTATGTCGTGAATCATTTGGACTAAACCTGATGTTTTGAATCCAATTGCTTATGCTACTGTTTAAGTTCGATTTGATAGTGACAGATCATGTTATGAAAGTTAAAATTTGTGTGATACGATACTGTTTATGACCGATGATCTGGTAAAGTACAATTCTGGTTAGGATAGATGTTGATTGATCAACTGCTTGAAAGTAATTAGGGTTTGATGCGTGAAACTGATCCAGGGATGAGTTCGACGAAACTCAATGGCTGTTTCGCCATGAGTGTGGACGACGAAACTTGGAAGTGTTTCGTCACCACCCCCTCGACGAAGCTTAACCTTTTCGTCATAGCCTGTTGTCGACGAAATCTAGGGTTTCGTCAGAATGTTTGCTTTTGTAATGTGAATGCTGGATTGCATGGCTTTAAATTGTCTGACATGATTGTGATACTAGACTTAATTGGAGTAATGATTGTGACATTACCATGGGGCTCAACCCTAACCTGCATGATGACTGCATGTTGATTTATAATTCACAAATCTGCTTCGAATGATGGGAATGACTGATATGGCACACTACCTATTGCACACTTAGACTAGGCCTTAAATCATGTGGTTTGCACACTGATGTGATTTATAAATGTTAAATGTAGACATGTAATAAACTGATATGAAGCTGGACATCTTTCATGTACTAATACAATGCATGTTATGGATTGTGGATTTCATGAACAACTATTACAACTTGTACGACGATATGTGTAGGTTAGTTGTGAAATACGTGTTATAACTTGCATAAGTGTTAAAGAGACTGATTTCTCTTGGTAACCACAGTAGGGTTTGGTTGACCAACTGGGAACCGGTAAAGTAAATTGACCATACCGAGCAAACCGAGGTGAGTTCACACTTTCTACAATGCATGGGATTCCCAAGGGTTCGGAATGGGTTAAAGAACTAAAACGGAAACTACATATTCTCCTTGGGTAGGATATATACAGCCATCCTCCATGGGTAGGATGCCAAGATTAAACCTCGCGTATTCTCCTTGGGTAGGATACGTACGTTCGTCCCCCTTGGGTAGGACAACAAGATTAAACATACTGGACCAAAACTCTATCATAAGACCCTCATTTTATATCGACTTAATCGCCGAGGCCGTTGGCGAGCGGGTCATTAGTTAATAGCGCTATAAGGTTTAACAAACCTCACACCGTGCCGGTAGGACGGGCGTGTACTAATGGACTAAGGCAAAGGGTCAATGATGATAGACATTGACTTAGGGCACAACTTACTTTCGTTAGTAGTCGATATGGTACGGTCTGGTAATTCACATGGGAAGCCCCCACTAATAATTGAGAAGGTTTGGGAAACAGGGTTACTAATTAAAACGTGGTGTACAAAATGAACTTACGATTATTGAAACGAAAGCAATACCTAATCAACCAACTGTGAACTTGCTCAACTTTGTTGTTGACTCGTTGTTACATGCCTTGCAGGTCTTTAGGTGCGTATTGACTGGAACTTGCTGTCTGGGAAGCTGGAGTGGTCATGGGTCGAGTTACATGGAAACGCAACACAAGACTAAGGGCTTTTACACGTGGTTTATAAACTCTTAACGAATGAATTATGCTTCCGCTGTAAACTGTGAAATATTGTAACGTTGTAACACTTATTGTTAATAAATGAAATTTTTATTTAAACATACCCATGAGTTCAATGTGATTGGTGGCTAAGATCCTAGTATGTCACACGCCTCGTGGGGGTTTTCCGCATGTGGTATTTTGGGGGTGTGACATTGGCTGTCTATTCATTCACACCGCAAAGGCAGTCATCGATGTCTTTGACGGTAAGATTTCACTTCGTGCGGGTGATGAGACAGTTACCTTTAAGATAGTGATGTGTGTAAAATGCAACATATAAATTACATCAAATGAGGAATAAAACTAACCCTTTTTTAGTACTAATGTTGGAAAAAAGTGTGTTTTTGTCCTCCTTTTGAATTTACAGGACCAAATGAGCTTAAACGAGCAAAAGGAACAAATATACAGCAAAAACCAACATAAATACAAAGAAAAGGAATAAACGTGACATGCCCGACCCCTCGACAGCATCCCCAAGAGCAAAAACAAGAAACAGAAGGCTGACCACGTCCCATGCCCACTGGACACGGGGACGTGGTCAGATGTCTGCAGAAAGGACAAATCTGTGGAAGCTTCTACGCCCACCATGGGGGCATGTCCAGCTTAGCACGGGGCGTGGTCAATGCTAAGATTCGCAGAATCTTGCAAAATCTTTGTAGTACAGATACGCTTCTTCACACGGGCTGTGCCCACTAGACACGGGCCGTGTTGAGCCCAATGTTGACAAATGCAATTAATGAAGGAAGAGAAAAAGGATTGCCACGTGGGCGTGTCCGTTGGACACGGGGCCGTGGCCGGGCTTCTGTTCAGGCTATAAATAGGGTTTCTTGGTTCACTTCAAAGGCATCCCTTGGCAAACCATTTCTCTCCTACTTTGCCACTACTCCATCGCCGCTACAACACCAACACCCACCACCATCATCCATCATCCACCTTAGAGTGTGTGTAGTAGTCTCGAGATCCAACATTGATAGTAAGACTTCTTGTCAATCAAAGGCCATGTTTGGCTAAGTCTCTTACATCACTTGGTGAAGACAAGTCTTTAATGTATTACTTTTGATTTTTAATCTTTTCCCACTTTTTATTTGGTTTTGTATTAATGACTTTTAATAACTAATTTCTTATGTTGAAGGTGAAACTTCTTTTTCATTTGTCCGTGGTGTCTTGGCATTACTTTACTGTCTATATAAAGTAAATGATTTACACCATTCATATCTCTACAGTCTATATAGAGATATGTTGGCTACCTGGTCGGGGGTTAAGGGAATGGTTTGGTAAGGTTCTTGCCTTGTTCAGTGTATAGATCCTGCAAGGACCTGGATCAAGCTTACTAGGACCTCCTTCAATACCCACTGGTATTGGATGGCGGGGGTGCGAATGGCTTGATCCCCTCATATGTAAACTACTATTAATACATTAACCCAGCTACTTGGGATTGTATCCCTGCTGACTCAAACCACTTAGCCGAGGGTAACATCACCTTCAAAAGAGGGGCCTACCACTTTTCGCATTAATAACTTAATTAATTATCTTTCAATATTCTGACCCTTTGGGATTGTATCATTGCTGACTCAAACCACTGGGTTGAGGGTAACGTCACCTTCAAAAGAGGGGCCTACTACTATAACTAAGATAATCTCTTAAAGATTGCAAAAGTGCGAAAATCATCAAAGGATACATTAAAGGGGAGTCGGATCCAAGTGATTCATCTTGTTTATCTGTTTTTATTTTATTTTTGTTTCTGCATTTTTAGTTTTAAATTTTCATGTTTAAACCTTTTCTCAGAAATTTTATATTGATTAGACGTTGAGGATAAACCAGTACTAAAAGCTCTTGTGTTCTTGGACGACCTCGGTATCTTACCAACGCTATACTACGCTCACGATGGGTGCACTTGCCCAAGTGTGTGTTTAGTGTTAGTAGAATATCGTGTTTTATAAATTTAAAACTTGACTAATGTGTAAAATGGGCTTAAAATATCAATAAAAATATAACACGCTTTGCACACACCAAGTTTTTGGCGCCGTTGCCGGGGACACAAGGATTTTAAGAAAGTTAGGAATCGACGGCCTAATCAATTTTCAAAACCTTTTTAAAACTGCGTGCACATTTTTTCATTTTTAGGAAATTTTTGCATTACAGTAGTCTGAACACGGGGCCGTGCTCACTGAACACGCCCCCGTGCTGCATATTTTTTTACAAAAAACCCAAATACAGAGTCTCAACACGAGACCGTGTTCGCTGAACACGCCCCCGTGCTGAACCAAACCAGTTGCATTTTTTAAAACGCCCAGATACAGAATCTGACGACGGGGTGTGCTCCTTGAACACGGGGCCGTGTTGAGCCTCTGTTTCCGTTTTTATTTTTGTTTTCTGGTCCCGAGACTCTTTTGTGGTCTATTGAGTGATTCTTATGGATCAATACTCAGGAGGTTACAACTACCACTATGAAGAGGATGATTACGAACAAGTGTATTGTACCATTTGTGGTAATCCTCATTCGGTACAATATTGTGACCTCTTTGAACCATCCCCTTCGTACACATACCATGAGGAGCCAAGGTACGAACCAACCACTTCATACACACACTATGAAGAGCCAAGATATGAACCTTCTCCCTCATATTCATATCTTGAAGAACCAAGGTATGAGCCTTCATACTCATATTTTGAAGAACCAAGATATGAATCAACTCCTTCATATACTTACTAAGAGGAAAAATGGTGTGAACAACCCACCTCATATGGGTATTATGAAGAACCAAGTTACGACCATTATCCATCGTATATTTACAATGAGGAACAATGGTGTGAACCATATACCTCATATGAGTATTATGAAGAGCCAAGTATCGAACTTCCGAACTCAAACTGTGAGGATCTTTATTCCGCACACTTTGACAAACCACCAACTATCCTCCCCGTAGCCGAAAGAATAATAGAACACCTCAAAACTATCGAACGCTACATTAAAGAAGCCCGCGTAAGGGAAGAGGAATCCCGCGCAAGGGAAGAGGTAATTTGTACTAAAGAAGTGATAGTAGAAGAGGTAAAAATAGAAGAACATGTAAGTGAAAAACCGACGCATGAACTAAATAACAAAAAAGGTAAGTCCGAAAACATTAAAATTCAAAAAGAGTCTAACTTTCAAGAAATTAATCTCTTATTACCTTCTTTCGAAAATCATTGTTTGGTACCTACTCATGCTAAGTTTTTAAAAGAGTTAAACACTAACACTAAAATTGACGAAACGGTAAGCATTAAGTTAACAAATGATCAAACTACGCTAATAAAAGATGATCCATTTGAAATTCACATTACACTGGTTTCATGTTTTTTTTTTCAAAATTCCTTTATTAGCAATGATACAATTGATAAAGATCTTTGTGTTAATATAATGCCAAACTACATTTTCGAAAAATTAAGTATTGGTGATTTTTCTCCACTTCAAATACTCATTTTTCTTTCTAATCGGAAAATAATAAAATCTATGGGAGTAGTTGAAGATGTGTTAGTCCAAACAAATCAAACGGTAGTCCCAACCGACTTTGTCATCCTTGATGACGCTCCACTTGTGTTGGGACAACCTTATGTGAAAACCGACAAAGCTTTCATTAATCGGAAGCAAAACAACTTACCTATTCAATTAGGGGCCTTCAAAAGAAGTGTCGATCTTGAACGATCAATGAAATATCCAATCGGCAATGACGACCCCCTAATTGAAGACGAATATGAACCACCCGATATGGAAAAAGAAATCGACCACTTTGTTGAATAAGAGGTCGCCATTGAACAAACATTTTTGGTTCTTAACCAAAATGAGCAACCAAATAAGGAGTCTCCTAAAGACCCATCACTTGAGCTCAAAGAACTCCCAAAAGGTTTGGAATATGCTTTTCTCGACAAGGATGGTAAGCTGCCTGTAATTATTTCATCAAGATTAACTAGTGTAGAAAGAGAAAATTAATCACACTTTTGAAAAAAACACAAAAACGCAATCGCTTGGAAGCTTGTAGATATTGAAGGAATAAGCCCTTCCATGTGTACGCAAAAAATTTTGATGAATGATGACTATAAATCAGTAATATAACCACAACGTAGAGTAAATCCAAACGTCCAAGAAGTGGTTAAAAATGAAGTCATCAAATTACTTGACGCCGGACTTATCTACCCGATTTCCGATAGTCCTTGGGTAAGTCCCGTCCAAGTAGTTCCTAAGAAAGGAGGTATGACGGTGGTCACTAACGAAATAAATGAATTAATACCAACAAGAACCTTCACCGGATGGAGAGTGTGTATAGATTATCGTCGATTAAATGAGGCTACAAGGAAAGATCTTTTTCCTTTACCATTTATTGATCAAATGTTAGAAAGATTATCCGGTCACAAATTTTATTGTTTTTTAGATGGTTTTTCAGGTTACTTTCAAATACCGATAGCTCCCGAAGACCAAGAAAAGACAACATTCACATGTCCCTACGGAACTTTTGCTTATCGACGCATGCCTTTTGGTCTATATAATGCCACCGCAACTTTTCCACGTTGCATGATGGCCATCTTCCATGATATGATAGAAAAGACTATGGAAGTCTTCATGGACGACTTTTCTATCTTTGGAGATTCATATGACCAATGCCTCGATAACCTTGAACGAATGCTATCCCGATGTAAGGAAACTAACCTCGCCCTTAATTAGGAAAAATGCCATTTCATGGTAGCGGAGGGAATAGTACTCGGTCATAAAATCTCAAGCGAAGGAATGGAGGTTGATCGAGCTAAAGTAGACACTATATCCTGATTACCACCTGCATCCTCCGTTAGAGCCATCAGAAGTTTCTTAGGGTATGCCGGATTTTATAGACGATTTATCAAAGACTTTTCTAAAATCTCAAGATCTTTAACAAAATTATTTGAAAAAGATGCTCCTTTCATTTTTGACAAGGATTGTAACCAAGCATTTCTAGCACTAAAAGAAATGCTAGTCAATGCACCTATCATGATAGCGCCTGAATGGAAATTACCTTTCAAAATCATGTGTGATGAAAGTGACTTTGCAGTTGGAGCTGTCTTGGGACAAAGAAAAGATATGCATTTTCACCCAATATATTACGCTAGTTAATCACTTAACGATGCACAAGAAAATTACACAACAACTGAAAAAGAATTACTAGCTGTAGTATTTGATTTTGATAAACAGGATGCCAAAACACGTTTAATCAGATGGATTCTACTCCTCCAAGAATTTGACATTGAAATAAAAGATAAAAGAGGAGCAGAAAACACCGCTGCAGAGCATCTATCCCGCTTAGAAGATCCAGCTCTGGAGGCAACTAGGGACGAGCTCATCAATTAAAAATTCCCAACGGAGTCCTTAGAAATGGTGGAATACCGAGAAGAGCCATGGTACGCCGACAACGCCAACTACCTAGCTAGTGGAATAGTCGAAAAAGGATGGTCGCATCATCAAAGAAAAAAGTTCTTTGCCGATGTAAAGCATTTTTTGGGGAGATCCTTATCTTTTCAAAATGTGTGCCGACCAACTTATCCGACGATGCATACACGGTGGTTGAAGCAAGAAAAATTCTCCGCCATTGTCATGAAAGTCTATACGGAGGACATCATGGTGCCGCTAGTACCACACGAAAGGTATTTGATTCAGGATTCTATTGGCCAACCATTTACAAAGACTCCCAAAGTCTTATCAAGAATTGTGATGCATGCCAACGATCAGGTAATATTTCTTCCAAAAACGAAATGCCACAAAATGGCATTCTTGTTTGTAAAATTTTTGATGTATGGGGACTCGACTTTATGTGACCTTTCCCACCGTCAAAAGGAAACAAATATATACTTGTGGCAGTAGATTACTTGTCAAAATGGGCCGAAGCCGAAGCTCTTCCAACAAATGATGGAAGAGTTGTGGTAAGATTCCTGAAACGATTATTTTCTCGTTTTGAAACTCCAAAAGCATTAATAAGTGATAGGGGTACCCATTTTTGTAACCATCAACTTGAAATTTTTTTAACAAGATATGGGGTCTATCACCGGATCTCAACGGCATATCACCCTCAAACAAATGGACAAGCCGAAGTGTCTAATAGATGTTTAAAGAGAATACTTGAAAAACCCGTAGGGTTAAATAAAAAGGAATGGGCGGATAAATTAGACAACGCTTTATGGGCTTTTCGAACTGCATATAAAACAACCATTGGTACCACCCCATATAAGCTTTTCTATGGAAAAAGTTGTCATTTGCCAGTAGAAATAGCACACAAAGCCTACTGGGCAATAAAAAACGTAAACTTAGACATAGAAACTGCAGCTAAAAATCGATTTTGTCAATTAAACGAATTAGACGAATTAAGGAATCACGCATACTCTAACTCCGAAATTTATAAGGAAAGAATGAAAAATTTGCATGATAAACACATTAAACCTAATGAATTTCGGATAGGAGATCAAATTCTATTGTTTAATTCACGACTTCGATTATTTCCCGGTAAATTAAAGTCTAGGTGGTCGGGACCTTTTTCTATCACCCATGTTTTTCCACACGGTGCAATTGAAATTAAATCTCAGAATGGAATTCCATTCAAAGTCAATGGACAACGGCTAAAACTTTATCAAAGATTCATTGAGGATGAAGAGGAAGAGATCTCATCGCAAGCGGCCGAGGAATGAACGAAGGTTTGTGCACCAACATCATATCTTGTAGGTAATGGACGTCGGGAAAGCTTCTAAAATCAGTAAGATTTCTAAAACCAATTTTCGGGAAATAGGTCACTCACACGTGCACTTTAAAAAATAAAAGCTTTTACCCGCCCACGGGGTCGTGCCCGCTCGACACAGGATCGTGGTCAGCTACTGTCGGGCATAAAACCCTTTTTTTCTTCTCATTTTTCTTTCACCACGACCCGTTCCCCCGAAAACTCTCTAGTTCAACCGCAAATCTCTGCAGATTTTTACGTCTTTCCTCAATCCTACGTCAACAAGGTATGATTCTATCATCTTTTGTAGTTAGTTTAACGATTTGCATGTTGTTTAACATCAAAAATTTGGGGAAAATCTGGGGTTCTTGAACTTGAATCGAACCAAACCTCAAATTTTTGCTTAGATCTGTTAGCATTAGTATAGTTGCATGTTATAGGAAGTAAATCAATTGAAATTGTTTGTGGATTTGCCCGATTTCGAACAAAACCTCAAACCCTAGTTTTTGAGCCAAAAAAGATGAAATTGAAGGGGTAAACGGTTTGATTTCGAAAAAACGGCACTTGGGGTTTCATTTTCGGGGAAAACCGCCCCTACTCAACAAAAAATTTTCAAGTTTTCGAAACCGGGTAGAAAAATGGGATTTTTGGGAAACAGAACCCTGACCACGGGGTCGTGCTCAGCGAGCATGGGGGCGTGGCCAGCAAAACTTAGTCGAACACAGGGCGTGGCCAGTGGCCACGGGGCCGTGTCCAGCTTGCTATTTTCAGTTTTCTTCAAAAATTTATTGTTTCGTGCTAATTGTTTTGTGTTTTCTTTCAGATGGCCAGAAAATTCACAAGTTTCAATTAAAATGAATGGAACTATCAAGCCCGATTTGATTTTCTCAAGACAAGGTCCAAGGAAATTCCAAGACAAATATGCCTCGAGACCCTGGAAGTTGTGGGGTAGCTAGACCGTTTCAACACCCTAGTCACGGGTCCACTAAGGGTGGCCCTCTGCACTAGGCTCCATGCGGTCCACAAATATAGCATGGAGTTCTATAGCACGTTCGCGTTCAGAGCTAAAGCAGAGCCGTTTGATGGAGAAGGGGTTGAATTCCGTTGTGCGGGGAGATGCTTTCGATCTCTATTGCATAGTTTGGGGTACAAATTAGTTTGTTTTCGGAAGAGAATGCCGGCGAAGAAGAAAACACGGGTGATCTGCATGAGATCTCAGCCAACATACGTTAGACGGCATGGTCTCAAATCAGGGAAGGTCATTACGATCCAAACTAAACCAAAAGCTCCCAGTTGCGGGACCCTCTCTACCGCTACATTCATAAGGTCCTTGGCAACTCTCTCAGTCAAAGGCGTCAAAGCACTGGTGTTGTCAACCTACGGGATCTGACGGTCTTATACTGCATCCACAACCGTGTGCCTCTTGATGTCCCACACCTACTCCTCCGAAACATGCATCTGAACCAACTGGCCACCTCCCTGACACCCATCTTCTTCGGGGGATGGATCTACCGCCTCTATAAGACCTTTTTCAAAGAATACCAAAATCCTTCTGAAAGGGTCCACGGTCGAGCAAGGTAGATCTCGTCAACTGCCATTCTAGGGGATCACCTATGATATTGGTGACGACACAGTTCGCTTCCAAACCACTCAAGGGCATGTTTGGAACCCGGAGGATGCCCTCGTTCTTCACGCCAACCCACTCCGTCCTCCTCCTCAATTTCATGTCCAGCCGGGACCATCCTCGTCTCTAGGGGTGGTTTTCCTAATTTTCAAAGTTTGCATGATCTTTTGCAGGGAAACCTCTTATGCACCCGCAACGCCTACAACATAGCCAGCAACACCTACACCTGAGTCGGAGCAATGGAGAGGAACATCTCTGAAATGCAGGATGACATCAGCCACATCCGGGAGCACATGGTGTATCGAGGAGGAGACGATGAAGATGAGGACATGGATTTATGCGGAGGTATTAGAGGAAGTGAGACATCGGATGCAGCTTCTCACAGGTTAAACCCTTCATCCACGAACAATTGACTGGCCTATGTGCCAAAGTTTGTACAATTTACTTTCTCTAACACTTTTACTTTCTACATTTTACATTTCTTTGCATGTGATGTTTGGATAATTAACTTTGGTAGTTTAGGATTGGTTGTTATGTGACATTTGTGCCATTACAATCATCATACAGATACGAATCCAATGAAATCTTGTGTTTCATTCCCAGGATTTGTACATTTACATGTGACAAATACACATATCAAATTTCGTATGATTCCGAACTCCCGAGAAGCTTTTCTAGAAGTTATATGCAAACTGTTACGTAAACGTAATCACTTTAACGCGACATACACTCCGGAATAGTGACATAAGCTTATAATACCTTAAATAACCTTTACATAACTTAGAAATAAGTTTTGAAGGGTTTGGTATGGCAAAAACAAGTTTATTCAATCACAGGGACTATTTGCGATAAACTTCAAAAGTCTACCAATTCGTATAGCAACAAACACTCCAGAACAAGATCATAAGATAAACATACCCTATATACCCTTAACATAGCTTAGAAATAAGCTTTGAGGGGTTCGGTGTGACAAAATATGCTTATTTGATCAACAGGGACTAAAAGCGTCAAAAACTGCGAAAGTTTGCATAAACGTGCATATCTCGCGTACTGACCATATCCGGACATCCAAAAAAAAAATTTAATCACTAAAATATATTATTTTAGTGATAGGGATGCAAAAATACCATTCATTGTGCAATTTGGATCATTTTCACGTCCGTTCGAGTTTCGTCATAATTAACCGAACAACGCGACCGTACGACCAAACGAACCGACATCCATGATATTTCCAAGTATATTTCAAGTCCTCTATGCTTTAACATCCTTGTAGAGCCTTGAAAATGGGTTAACAGGGATTAAACACGTCGAAAATACATTTAAGAGTGTGAAGGGACCAAAGCTGACAAGTTCTGAAAGTCTGCAGCAAGGGCTCGCGCCACGCGATAGCCCTAGACTATTGTGGTCGCGTGACGTGACATGACAGGGCAGTTTCAACAGATTTCTCAATTCAGCTGCACAACTTGTATTTTCTTCATGGTGTTTGATCTTGTGGGCATAATTAAGTGATCTCCAAGGCTTTAATCCCTGTCCAACCACTTGTAATCATCCTATTAATCCTTGGAGAACACACAAGACACTTGGCATGATCTAAGGGCTTCAAATTCACTATAAATAGGCTTCAAATTCTGCTAAAAAACTTGCACATTCTCATTTTCTCACCTCTTGAACTCTAAGTGGAGGCTACCATCTCTTGGAGGCCACCTACATGAGTTCTTCTAGTCATTTTTGCAGCATGAGAGCACTTGTAAGTGTTCTTTCATGGCTAGTTCTTTTATTTCAGCAATTACAAACTGAAAGTCAAACAGTTTGACTACCGTTTGAATTTCGGGTTTGAACATGAATTGGTCAAGTCAAAGTTCAATCGAACTTTGCAACGTGAGCGTAATCACGATGGATATAATCTCTTGCGATTATACCTAATGATTACCACGTTGACTAGTCGAAGTGACAAGTCAAAGTTTCGGTCAAAATGCACGATTATGTGCATTTTGCGATGAAACTATTTTCGGGTATCAAAACACTTTGTTTTGATATCAAATCAGTTTTCTAACTTAGTTAAACATGTTTTAACATGTTTAACTTTTCACTTGTAGTTTAGTGCTTATTTAGGGTCATAAGTTAAGCGGTCTAAACAACCGCTTAGACTTTTGAACCCGACCCGTTTGGTCAATCAATAGGATCCGACCAAACATATTTTGTGACCATAGTTGTATAGGGAATAACCTTCCGAGGTTATACCTTACGGTCACTTAGTTTAATTAGTTTTATGATAGGTAGTTTCTATGCCTTAGGAAAATGACTAAAACACCCTTTTTACGCATAATATCAATTTAAGCATATGTAACCAAAATTTTGACACTTAAACTGATTATGCAACATAATTAAACATGTTTAGGCATATAATACTTGTCATAGGACTAGTTAGGCCATCCGAACGCGCTTTTGCGCAAATGACGCGTTAAAGTAGCGTAAACTACCTTAACGGGTCATTACAGGTCATAAGTACTTATGATAGATTTCAAATCAGAATGTAGGCTTTGTTAAATCATGTCATATGAGTTCCAACACTCATTTGGTTTACAAGACCTCTATCTACCCGATCTCCCGATTTAGGCCTCGATTATTAACATAGTGATCTGATACTAGGTACCACTTGATTCCTTGATTTCCCGAGCTTTGTTAGGTCACTTAATCAAGGATACTTGCTGTTATGGGTCATTTTCTAAGCATACATATCTTGACCAATATCCTGCTTTTTATTGTTTATTTGTGACCAGGATGCTGGAGGAGGATATTGCTAACATCTTGGGCGATATCCTGAGGTTGATCGAATTAATCACGTGCAGGTTAAAGACTGGGACTTGCCAACGGTCAAATGGACTTCGTCTCCTCAAGACTCGGACGTATTTGTTATAGGAGAGACGTTGAACCCGAAAGACCAGGTCTACAACGTTCGACTGAGGAATATTCGCTGGATCCCGGTTATTTAGGATAGTTTGTTACATTTGTTTTACTATAAATAGATGGGGGCGGATCAGATTAAGGCACTCAACTTTCACATTTTCAAACACTTTCTCTCTAGCTCACTGCAAACACTACGCACAACACTTGTATTCGAATTACATTGTAACACATAGTTGATCCGCACCACATCCTGCACTGTATCCTGATATTTGAAGCAATAGAAGAACAAGGAAGCTGCGATTGTCAGCTCCCGAGGTTTTATGCCGGCGATCTAGATTGATCAAGGGCTTTCCTCGTACATCACGTGTCAACCTTTACTTTTCTGCTCATTGTTTGATCATAGATACAGCTCTATATCTTGAGCCGTATCCTGAAACTGTTTTTACAACTAACTTGGTTAACATATTTTTCACACATAACTTTAGCACACTACCTCACTTAACTAATTTGATCACTAAATTGCTTCGGTAATTTTTTACCAAAACAATTTGGCACCCACCGTGGGGCGAGTGGTGCTCTCTTTACTAAAAATCTTTATGAAATCATTAATCGGTTTGCTGTTTTCGAAACTTTTTGCCACATTGTTTGCAATGGCCTCAAGATCAAACATGAGCTCCTCCACTATGTCTGCTGTAACCTCTGCTACTACCGGTTCGGTGCTTCCACCACCTCCTCCAAGGATGCCATTTTCTTCACAACCTCAAGATGTTATCCCTACTCGGAGTGTTCAGGGATCTGCTCCCGTTTTAGCTTCTAATGATGAAATTCTAACTTTATTTGGAAGTGTGCAGGAACAAATGAGGCAGCAACAGGAAACTAACCAAATGCTGTTAAGAGAAATACAACTCTTAAAAGCTAGCTTGAGTAGACCTGCTGAAGAAACTGTCACTCCTATACAGCCCAGGGCTTTGAACTTCAGTTCCGCAGTTTACACTGAGGATAACAGGGGGAATATCGTCCCAAGCCATTCTCAGAATCATACCCCTGAGATACCCTCCTCGGTCAGGATGTCAACTGTGAGGAGTTCAGGATATGCTTCAGGATATGGCCAAAATCCTCAGACCGGTAATGTGTCAAATAATAATATTTTTGCTACTAACAACAATGGCTCTTTGCAGGATGCAGGTATGACGTCAACATTTACCAGGGAGCTCCAGAAATTGAAGGACATGATATCCAGTGTACCTGGAGTGGTCCAGCCAATTCCAGAAGTATCCCAAGACAGCCACAGGATATCCCGCTTTGCATATCCTATCTGTGATGCTGAAATCCCAAAAAGATTTCAGACTCCCAACATGAAGCTGTATGATGGGACTACGGATGCTGAAGAGCATATTGCCCAGTATAGGGAAAGAATGGATATTAACCCTATCCCTCCGGAGCTCAAGGAAGCCATGCTTGTGCAAGGGTTTTGGATCTACCCTGACAGGATCAGCCTTAAAATGCTATTAAATGTTCCTCCTCACTCAATTACTTCGTTTGCTCATTTGGTTAATTTATTTAATAG
Source organism: Helianthus tuberosus (assembly GCA_030545235.1). Classification (NCBI taxonomy): domain Eukaryota; kingdom Viridiplantae; phylum Streptophyta; class Magnoliopsida; order Asterales; family Asteraceae; genus Helianthus; species Helianthus tuberosus. The sequence continues at coordinate 18,385 of JARYGA010005964.1, forward strand.
TCAGTTTTCTTGCAGCCGGAGTTTTGAGAAACTAACCAGTGATCTTTACAGGATAACTCAAGGGCCTCAGGAATCCTTGAGAGATTATGTGAACAAATTCAGTCGAGAATCCTTGGATATCCCACATCTTGATGTTGCAACAGCTGTGCAAGCTTTTAAGATGGGGTTACAAAAGGATTCTCAGTTTTATCAGGATCTTGTAATGATCCCTGCAGAATCTCGACGAAGCTCGTAACAGGGCTTTGAGATATATCCGTTTGGAAGATGACAAGAAGATGCAGGAGAGGATGAATTCTGCCTCAACCTATGCATCAACTAACAGGAAATCAGAATCCTCATATAAGCCATATCGCTCCAAGCCATATGGCAGAAATGATAACAAGAAAGTGAATGTTGTTGAAGAGGAGGATCCTGAAGAATATCCTGATTTATCCGAATACTGCTTTTCTGTTAATATACCTGAGTTAATGTATGCTATGCAGGTTTAGGGGACAAAGCTAGGTGGCCTCGAAAGAACCAACAGAAAGCTGATTGGAAGGATAAATCCAAATGGTGTGCCTTCCATGAGGACTTTGGACATATGACTGAGGATTGCATTGCTTTAAGGAAAGAAATAAGTTACCTGTTAAGCAAAGGGTATCTGAAGGACTTGCTGGGAAGAAAGAAGAATAAAGGGCAGGATCCCGAGAAGGATTCTGAACGAGCAGCATCACCCCCAGCAGATGCCAAGATAATTAACTTTATTTCAGGAGGATCCGACATTTGTGGGACTTCGTATTCGGCGGCTAAGAGACATGCAAAGGAAGCTAAGAGTGAAAGGGGAGACAAACCAGTCAGGATGGCTACCCTCACAACTGATAAAGTGATCACTTTCGATAGTGATGACAGGGATACTTTTCAGGATCCTCACCATGATGCTTTGGTAATAACATTATATGTGGCTAACCTTTTGTACGCAGGATATTGGTGGAAAACGGTAGTTCTGTCAATATAATTCAGCTTGAAACATTGAAAAGGATGAATGTATCTCCGATGGACATTACTTCGAAGTCCACTGTGCTCGTTGGTTTCAGTGGAGAAGCTAGAAATACTGTAGGAGAGATAAAGTTACCAGTATACGTTGAAGGGGTCAACTCGATACAACGCTTCTGTGTGATGGACTCCTTATCCTACTATAACATCATACTAGGCAGGCCATGGATCCATGACATGAAGACTGTGCCTTCGACTTATCACCATGCATCAAGATTCCCACCCCTTGGGGGGTCGTCAAAGTTGATAGTGATCAGCAGGAGGCGAAGGAATGCTACACATCCTCAATGAAATCCTCGACCAAGCCTAATCCAGCATAGCAATTAAAGATGCAGGCTCGGGATACCTTGGAAGCTTCGGAGCAGGATGTGAAGAAAGTTATCCTGGATCAGGATAATCCTGATATCTCGGTGCTCGTAGGAACCAATATCCCTCGGATATTGAAAAACAATTAACTGACTTTTTGAAGTGCAGGATGTCAACGTTTGCATGGAGGCATGAGGATATGACAGGTATACCCAAAGACATTATTACTCACAAGCTTGGAATTGACAGGTCATTCAAGCCTATTCAGCAAAAAAGAAGGAAGTTTGCTCCTGAGCGGAATATAATCATCCAAGAGGAAGTTGAAAGATTGTTAAAGTCCAAAATGATCAGAGAAGTCAAGTTCCCAAGATGGTTGGCGAATGTGGTCGTAGTACAGAAGAAAAATGGGAAATGGAGAGTCTGTGTAGATTATACAGACTTGAATAAGGCTTGTCCTAAAGACCCATTCCCCCTTCCTCATATCGATGCAATAGTGGATGCTACTGCTGGGCATGAAATGTTAACGTTCATGGACGCATCCTCAGGATTTCAGCAGATTCAAATGGAGCCTTCGGACCAGGAGGATACTGCTTTCATGGACACCAACAGGTATATATTGCTATACTGCTATGCCTTTCGGTTTGAAAAATGCAGGTGCAACATACCAGAGATTAGTGAACATGATGTTCAAAGATAAGCTGGGGGACACCATGGAGGTATATATTGACGATATGGTGGTGAAATCTAAAAAGGCTGAGGATCACCTCCAGGATATCAAGGGAGCTTTTGATATCCTGGATCAGTATACATGAAGCTGAATCCTGCTAAGTGCCATTTCGAGTGGGGGCAGGAAAGTTTCTAGGATATATGGTGACCAAAAGAGGAATAGAGGCAGCCCGGAGCAGATTAAAGCCATCCTGGATATCAAATCACCTTCAAATATGAAGGATGTTCAACGACTAACAGGCCGAGTAGCAGCGTTGAACACATTTATTTCAAGATCCCTCGGAAAAGTGCAAGGAATTTTATGATATCCTCAAAAAGAACAAGAAGGTTCGAATGGGGAGCAAAGCATGAAGCAGCCTTGCAGGATTTGAAGCGATATCTCTCAACTGCACCTCTATTGATGAAGCCTGAGAATGGTGAACCACTATCTCTATACCTCGCTGTATCAGGGAATGCTGTAAGTGTTGTTCTTATAAAGGATCATGAAGGTCTGCAATATCCTGTTTATTATGGTTAGTAAAAGTTTGTTAGATGCTGAAACTAGGTATTCTCATTTAGAAAAATTGATATTAGCTCTAGTTATGGCATCGACAAAGCTTAGACATTATTTTGAGACACATAGGATCCATGTTAAAACAAATTATCCTGTCAAAAAATGTGCTTAGGAAACCAGAGATGTCAGGCAGGATGGCTAAGTGGTCAGTAAAGTTAAGTGCTTATGATTTAGTATATGAACCTAGAAATGCCATAAAGTCTCAGGCTTTAGCTGACTTTGTGGCTGATTTTAGTAGTGACATTCAGGATGAGGTAGACCTAGAAGTTCAACAGTTAGGAGAATCCTCAGGATCCTGGACATTATATACTGATGGTGCATCTAATGTAAGAGGAGTAGGTTTAGGTATACTACTAAAATCGCCACAGGGGGACATATTACCCCAGGCTATTAGATGTGAATTTCTTGCTACTAATAATGAAGCAGAGTATGAGGCTTTAATTGCAGGATTAGAGTTGGCTAGAATATGAGTATCAAGAATTTGCAAGTGTATGTTGACTCCTTGTTAATCACTAACCATTTTAATGGATCCTATGCAGTTAAGGGTGAGAAATTAATCGAATACCTCGATATTCTCAAAAAATTAGCAGGATATTTCGATGTTTTTACACTTGAACAGGTACCAAGGGAAGATAATGCTGAAGCAGATGCATTAGCAAATTTGGGATCATCGATAAGGATACCGGAAGGAACCCAAATACCAATATTACATATCTTGTATCCTGCAACGAATCCTTAGGATAAAGAAGTAGTGGGTATTCAGGATCCTGGCGCAGGGTATCCTGAAGAGGATCCTAAATCCTGGACGGCTCCAATCATGAGATATCTCAAGGAAGGACACATCCCCGAAAATGAAAATCCTAAGGCATTTAGGATGAAGGTATCACGATTCACTATTATAAATAATGTTTTATACAAGAAATCTCTTGCAGGACCGTATTTGAGGTGCTTGGAGGATCCTGAAGCAAAAGAAGTACTTCAAGATATACATGAAGGGGATTGTGGTAACCATACTGGGGGCAGGTCATTATTCTCAAAAGTATTAAGGACAGGATATTATTGGCCGACAATGAGAAAAGATGCCGCAGAATATGCTCGAAGATGTGATGCATGTCAAAGACATAGTAACATACTGCATCAGCCTGCTGAACCATTATATCCTATTGTTTCCCCTTGGCCATTTATGAAGTGGGGTATGGATATAGTGGGAAAGCTTCCAAAGGCTCCAGGAGGGAAGGTTTTTATGTTGGCAATGACAGATTATTTCTCCAAATGGGTTGAAGCCGAGGCATTTTTCCAAGTCAGGGATCAAGAAGTGGTATCCTTCATAAAGAGAAATATCCTGACAAGATTCGGAGTACCAGCCGAGATAATCTGTGACAATGGTTCTCAGTTTATAAGTAAGAGGACTACTGACTTTTGCAAGAGTTGTGGAATCAAAATGATTACGTCTACTCCTGTACATCCTCAAGCAAATGGACAAGCTGAATCTTCAAACAAGATAATTGTCAACAACTTGAAGAAAAGATTAGGGGCCAAGAAAGGGAGATGGGCAGAAGAATTACCCTTTGTTTTGTGGGCTGATAGAATGACGGTAAAAAATGCAACTAGTCAAACCCCGTTTTCCTTAGTATTTGGAGCAGAAGCAGTGATCCCGACAGAAATGGTGATACCCACAGCAAGATCCAACCTCCGGAATCCTGAGCAGAATCCTGAGGTCCTATGCTAGGAGCTGGATACTATTGATGAGACAAGAGATGCAGCACGGCTGAGAATGGCGGCATATCAACAAAGGATATCCAGAACATACAACAAGAATATAAGGATTAGAAGGTTCAGAGTTGGAGATTGGGTGTTAAGAAAAGCTTTTCAGAATACTACCAATCCTGCTGATGGAAAGCTGGCTCCGAAATGGGAAGGACCATATGAGATTGAATCAGAATCAGGAAAAGGTGCATACCGACTCAAGGATATGGAGGGGGATATGCTACCAAGATCCTGGAATGCAATACGCTTAAAGCTCTATTTCAAGTAAGAATAGAATTTAATTTATATCTTAGAATGGTATGTATTCTATCTCTTTTAAATATATTTGTTTATTATCTTGAACCCAGTACTGACTTAAGCATCGGAGGGGTGTTAGCCAAGCTAACACCCACCTTAGTTTAAGGATGTTTTGCAGTGTATGCTCCAGGATATAGCTCCAGGATGCTCACTCAGGATACTTCGAAAGATTAGAGGATTGGCCCCCTCTCTCACGTTTAAGGGATCCTGATCCCGTCACAGGTTTAAAGGTATTCACCTTTCTTCTGAATTGGGTTTAAACACCCCGCCTGGAGCGCAAGTTATTCGGGAATAGTTCAAGGTGGCGGGACCAGTCCATGTAAAAGTGGCTGACAATTTTGTTACTATTGGCTATATCCTGAATCCTAAAGGTATATGAGGATTGATCACCCTCTCTCACGAAAGGGTATTTTCATACTCTCTAAGGGTTAAAGGTTTTCACCTTTCTAAGCCTTGGAGTTTGTACACTCCCGCCTGTAGCGCACGAAAATTTGGGATTTCCCCCAGGATACGAGGGATTTATCTCCAGTACATTTTTGGGTTTTACCCCTGTAACACGAAAAATTGTCTATACAATTGGAATTGATGACCAAAATATTTCTAAGTATTCGAAGACATTGTGCACAGGGGACATCCCTACCGAGGCAATTGTGTAAAGCTCAAAAGATAAAGCTCGGACCTAATACACTGAGTGTCTCAGACATGGGACATCTTTATTGGAAGAGTTACAAGGGGATTGACGTTTAAAAATAGGGTTATACCCTATTCCTTGTACGATCTTTCCTTTGTAAACATTGTTTAAGTTTTTAACAGTACTATGTTTTATAAAAGGTTAAACATCCTGATTAGGATAAATTCTCGGGATATATTCCCGAAATATTTTTTAAAATACTTTTCAGGATATTTGATTAAGATATATGAAACCGGTACTAGTCTGAAACTTTAATCAAGCAAGTATCGTCATAACAGGTTTTAAAATGGACTATCTTTTAATTTTTTCTAAAGGTGATTGAATTTTTAGAAATCCTACTTAGTAAAATTCTTTTCATGATGTATCACTGAATATAAGGTCTGTAATAAGAAAGACAAAAAGTGATAACAAGAAAAATGAAAGATGAAATTATTGGAAATAAACGGTACTAGCTGATAACCAAAGGCTTCATCCTGAAACCCAGGATCCATCCGCCTTCGGCTATCAAATTGTTTTGATACGAAAATAAAAATTGTTCATAAGACATAAAATCGTTCAAACAAAAGGAAATAATTTTTAGGGGGTAGTGCCATCTTTGTTTGCGGTAGTTTCAGCAGCATCCGTCTCAGGATCCCCCTCAGTATCCCTTTCAGCATCGTTAGCTTTTTCTGCTACTTTAGAAGATCCTTCGGCAGCTGGTGTGGTGGAAATGCCTCCAAGATTCTTTAGCTTTGTTTCCCAGGCACCAATGTCCCAAGAAGGGCATTCAAAACCTAGTGTTTTGGCTTCATGGGCCATCTTCAGCCTGGCTTGGAGAAGAGAAGTGACGACGGAGCTCTTAAGGCTGTCACGGTAGCTGATCATATCCCGTTCATGTTGCGCATGGGCAGCTTCAAGATTGGCTTGGGCTTGAAGAGTAGCTTTGTTGAGAGCAGTCTGGTGTTCTTGAATCATAGTCTTGAACTTCTCCTCGTAATGACGAGATTTGGCGGCTGCAATCATGCCTTGATCGGAGATCGTGACTTCAGCTTTCTTTAATTTAGATTCAAGTGTCTTGTTGAGCCCGCAGGATTCCTGATACAGATCAACCAGACGTTCAAGACCCTGCAAAAATAAGAAGAAAGGTATTGATAAATCCGTGTGAATGGCATAAGCCGCAAAATATGGTTTGAGAATATTAACCTGGTTGAGAAAGGAGGTCATAAACTTGCTAGCTTCGGTGAACCCATAGTTCTCATAGGGAAATGTGTCAGAAATAATGGGGGAATCGGGTTCTTTCCTTTTACTGGAGCTTGAACTCCGGGGCTTGGTAGCTGGCGAGGGTTTGATAATGGCAATGGCCTTAGAACCACTGGGTTTGGATGAGGCTGTGGCCTTAGGACTAGGTTCCTTCTTGATCTGAACCTGATCAGAATAGCTGTCCAACTCGTCGAGATCAAAGACTTCAGGGATCTTAGCCGGTGCTACGTAAAGGAAAAATTTTTACATTATTATTATTATTATTCTACTATGCTATACTAACTAACTATTTTAAAAGTAATCCTTACCAGACATTTCAGATGACGAGTATTGACTGGAACTCGGGACGTGTGTGGTGAAACTCCTGTCTATTGCAGGTAATTGATAAACAGTTTTGATTCTTCCCTCTGATTCAGCGGTAGGGGGAGCTACTTCCTTGAAATTCACTGCATAAGAATCGAAAAGAAGGATATTAGTAAAAGATAAAAATCTAAAGGTACATGAGAACATTTATTACCCTACCGGTGGTTAACCACTCCACCGGAAGGCTGGCACCCTCAGCAATGGAGTCTCGTTTGACAAAGAAAAATTTGCGTTGCCATCCATCTTCGTTTTTGGTGGCTTTAAGAATAAGGGGTTTGCTAGAGGTCGAGAAAAGGAAAAACCGGCTGGAGCTGTGGGATCGGAGGCGATAAGCAATAGGCAGATCCTCGATGCGGAGGTCAGGGCAGTGAAGGTTTTTGATTTGGTTAAGTACGATTAATACTCTCCAAACCA
>JARYGA010005965.1:0-66970 GCA_030545235.1 Helianthus tuberosus
CATACAGGTAGTGTCTCCAGATCTTTAAAGCGAAAACCACTGCGCCAAGCTCTAAATCGTGGGTGGTATAGTTCTTTTCGTGCACTTTCAGTTGGCGTGATGCGTAAGCAATGACCTTTTGGCGTTGCATCAACACACAACCCAATCCCTGACGCGATGCGTCGTAGTATACCACAAAATCGTCGGTACCTTCTGGTAGAGCTAAGATTGGTGCGTTACAAAGCTTATCCTTCAATATCTGAAATGCTTCATCCTGTTTGATTCCCCAATCAAACGTCTTATCCTTCTGGGTGAGGAGCGTCAAAGGTTGAGCGATTTTCGAGAAATCCTCGATGAACCTTCGATAGTAGCCAGCCAAACCCAAGAATTGTCGAATCTCGGTTGGCGTTGTAGGCGTTTCCCAATTCTTGATTGCCTCGATCTTTGTGGGATCAACATGAATTCCATCCCCATTAACCACGTGTCCAAGAAACTGGACTTCGCGTAGCCAAAACTCGCACTTGGAGAATTTGGCGTACAGCTGTTCCTTCTTTAGCAGCTCCAATATGGTTCTAAGATGTTGTTCGTGTTCAGCCTTCGTCTTTGAGTAAATCAGGATGTCGTCGATGAATACAATCACGAACTTGTCTAAGTATGGCTTGCAAACTCTATTCATTAGATCCATGAATACCGCAGGTGCGTTTGTCAAACCAAACGGCATAACAAGGAACTCGTAGTGTCCATAACGAGTTCGGAAGGCTGTTTTCGGGATACTTTCCTCCTGTATCCTTAGTTGATGGTATCCAGATCGAAGATCGATCTTAGAGTAACAGCTTGAACCTTGAAGTTGGTCGAACAGATCATCAATTCTCGGCAGAGGATACCTGTTCTTGATCGTCAGCTTGTTCAATTCTCTGTAGTCAATACACATGCGGAAACTTCCGTCCTTTTTCTTGACAAACAGGACTGGAGCTCCCCAAGGCGAGAAGCTTGGTCGAATAAAACCCTTGTCTAACAACTCTTGAAGTTGTGTCGACAATTCCTGCATCTCAGACGGGGCAAGTCTGTACGGTGCCTTAGCCACAGGCGCTGCGCCTGGAACTAAGTCGATGTGAAACTCCACTTGCCTCTGAGGTGGCAGTCCGGGTAAGTCTTCCGGGAAGACTTCTGGATACTCCCTTACGACAGGGATGTCTTCGATTCTTGGCTCGGCAGCCTTCTTATCTACGATGTGTGCCAGAAAAGCAACACATCCTTTCTGTAAACATTTCCTTGCTTTCAAACAGCTGATAAATCTTAGCGGCGTGTCACGCTTCTCTCCGTGAACCACAATTGTCTCACCATCATCAGTTGGGATACGGACAACTTTCTCGTGACATACTATTTCAGCCTTGTTTCCGGATAACCAATCCATTCCTACCACCACGTCGAAGCTTCCCAATTGGACTGGTAGTAGATCCAAAGTAAACTCACGTTCTCCCAATTCTATCACGCAGCCTCTGATTACTTCGTTGGCTTCAACTAACTTTCCATTAGCTAATTCGATCGAGTAGGGAATGTCTAACTTATTAGCAGCTAGCCCAAGCATATTCTTAAATTCTAATGATACGAAGCTATAATCGGCACCAGTATCAAATAAAACGGATGCATAGCGTTGATTGATAGGGAACGTACCGGTAACAACATTTGGATCCTGGCGTGCCTCCCTAGCTTCGAGTTGGAACACTCTACCACGGGCTTGATTCAATGTTGGGCAATTCTTCTTAAAATGCCCGATTTCCCCGCAGTTATAGCATCCCAGTCTCTGCCCATTACCACCAGCTTGATCATTCCCCGGATTACGATTCACTGCGCCCGCTTGGTTAGCATTGTTGCCTTGATTTCTGTTACCTCCAAAATTTCCTTGCGGGCGGTTTCCATTTCCACCACGGTTATCATTCCTATTCATATATCCTCCCTGGCCTCCCCGGCCCGCATTAGCCCAACATGATTCCTTTGAGTGGCCCGGTTTTCCACAAGATTCACAAACTCTCACGTTACAATGGCCAGTATGGTGGCGTTGGCAGTTGTTGCATTTGGGCTGGGTGCCCTGGTACCCTTTTCCTTTCTTGGTACTGCCAGCTGATTTTCCTTTCTTTACTGCCATACTGACGCCTTGCTTGAAGTTTGAAAACTTCCTTTTGTTATCTCCTGAGGACTCAACGTGAGTCTCTGTTTTCTTCGCCTTGACTTCATCAAACTTGTTTAAACGAATTGCCTCCTCGGTGAGAGCCACGCTCAAATCAATGGCTTCCGTGATAGTTGCTGGTTTGGAGGAGGTTACCATGCTTATTATTTGGGGAGCCAAACCCCAAATGAAGCGCTCGATTCGCTTGTATTCAGGTGTAACCATGTAAGGAACCACTTGAGATAAGTCGTGAAACCTTTGGACGTATTCCGCAACCTTTGGACCGTCCATCTTTAAGTGCCAAAATTCAGTCTCCAACCTTTGAATTTCTACGCGTGAACAGTACATTTTGCGCATCAGTTCTTTCAATTCGGCCCAAGTCAGGGCGTAGGCGGCAGCTTCGCCTAGAGTTTGTACTTGTAGGTTCCACCAGGATAGGGCTCCATCCAGAAACAGCCCTGAAATGTATGTGACCTGTTGATCTATCGCGCACTTGCTCATGCGTAAAACAGAATCGGTTTTCTCAGCCCAGCGGGTAAAGGCAACTGCACCTCCTGTGCCATCGAAGTTAACTGGTTTGCAGTCTAAGAACTGCTTGTAGGTGCATCCTGCACGTATGTTAAAACATGTGTTTGGCATTAGCATCATCGCTAAAATCTCCAACTAGTTCATGGTAGGTTCGAATGGCGTGGTATTACCGTGAGGTGGATTGTTATTGCCCTGGTTAACACTTCCGCTCGCTCCTGGCTGAGATGCTGCGTACTGTGCTATGGCAGCTGCCATGACTTGCTGTAGCTCTGCCTCATTAGTAGGCATTGGCATTGGCGTAGGGCGTTTTGGCGGCATCTTCTAAAAGATGGTTTACGTTGGTCAGGCCATAGCGATAAGTACGTATATAGTAATAGTAATAGCACGTAATATCTCATGTCATCAATACATCACGTATATCAATCATCCACATCTCATACCATAACAATGCAAATAAGTAATCAAGCGAAACAGATATGATGAGAATACTGCGATTGTCATACATCAAGACCACAGAGTAAGTGTATCAGTACATCATAGTGTCATACAATCATCCATCAACTAGGGGCTACATCACCCCCGTCCAAAAATCATAACAAATCAGTGTCAAATACAACATCAAGTACATGTCAACAAAAGTCAAAGTCATAAAGTGGTCTCCAAAATGCTGTGCAATCCAACAATCGCCGTCTTCTCATCCTCGTCTACCTAATCAGTAACTGGTGAGCTCTATGCAGATGGTGGTGGAGGAGGGGGAAAGTGAGTATAAAACAACCGGCGTAACTGGAGCCAGTCCTCCTCCTGGGCTCGCTGAGTACGAATAATGGAAGCAACCTGCTGCTCTAAAGTAAAGAGACGAGCAGCAATATCTGGAGATAATGGCCGAAACGGCTGTAGAGGAGAGGGTGCCTGTCCATGGCACTGACAAGGTGACAACCGAGCTCTCTCGAGCTCCTGTATACGCTGTGTGTGGGACTCATGCTGTGCGACAAAGGACATCAAGACGTCCTCAATAGTGTGTCCCCTGTGAAAAGCATGATAGGGGTCAGTGGGTGGCATACCAGAGCCAGGTGCCCAAAGAAATGGCTCGCTAGTGGGGTCGAAAGGTGCCACGTGAAACGGTGCAACAGCGGGTGGAACAAATGACGTCTGAGGCATAAAAGGGATAGGCATCGGTACATGCCCATCAGGGTGTGCTGAAGAACCCTCTCCAGGCCCTGCTGGAGGTACAAACATAGGAACCTGAAATGAAAAGTCAATATGGGGTGCAACAGGAATCTGTGGAGGAAAAGGTGGAACATCCTCGTCAGCCGGTATCCAACCGTGCTGTGCGGACTCATCCGGTGGATCCATATGTGCCGCGAACAGTGCATGTCCGGGCTCTAGGGGAACGGGATCAAGTAAGGGAGCAACAATAGGGTGAACGGGTGCAAAGTGCTCTATAGGGTGGTCAACAGGTATATCACCAACGGGTAAAGGAACAACGGGATCAACAGCAACATGATCGCCCTCAATCACAGGAACATCTACAGGGAGATCAGCAACAACAGGCTCAAAAGGGATATCAGCATGTACTAGGTCATGCTCTGGTATAGGGTCTAGAGCGGCTGCCTGCTCAGGAGCAACGGCAGGCTCGAAGTCATCAAAAGCCATGTCAAACTCAAAATCTGGGTCAATAGGCTCAAATAGGTCAACAGCGTCTACTGGATCCTCCATAAACTGATCCATCGGAACATACTCTATGTCATGATCAGGGTCGAATCCTGGGGGAAACATAGGGTCGGAATCCCCCTCGTCATCATGGTCAAAAGTGAAACTGGGGATAGGAGCAACAGAAGATGCATGATCAGGCTCTGACTCATGAGAGAAATGTTGTGCACTCTGGACATGTGAGGGTACAGAAGCCACTGACTCAAAGGAGTCCGCGACTGGGGAGTAAACAGGTGACTCCGCGGCGGGAGCGTCCGCGATCAACAAGGGATCGGCAGCAGGAAGGGCCTCGCCCTGAGCATCATCCTCGAAAGGCTCCTCATCAGACATATCGATATCATCCTCCTCCTCGTCGATGGGTAAATCGTAAGCTGGGTACGCAGCAAGCGGTATAGGAGCAGGGATCAATGCAAGTGGTAGATCCCCGTCGATAGGAACATCTGCGAGCTCGCCAGCACCATCAGGTAGTGCAAATGGCTGGAAATCGTCCTCATCTGTGCTAGTGTAGTCGGACGTATAAACCTCATGCTCCGATGACTCAATGTCGTCTGAAACTATAGGCCTCGGGCCTGTGGTGCCTGAACCACCAGTGTCTGCAGAATCCATGTGTCTGTAACATATACACAAACATGCACAAATAGTCAATCATAAATCAAGTAATCACATAAGTCACCAAGTAAGGTATCACATAATTCTCCTAGTCTTACTAGCCAATTTCATCCAGTCTACAAGACTGCTCTATCCTTCACTTAAACCAAACCTCGATCCTCCAGACCGATCCTCAGCCCTCCAAGCTGAGCCTTTTCTTCCTAGCCTTGCTAGCCCACTACCTCGGTCACCTAGACCGAGCCTCGATCCTCCAGATCGGTCCTATAACAAACCAACGAGCTTAACTACCTTGACCACCTCGATCCTCCAGATCGATCCTCAGCCCTCCAAGCTGAGCCTATAATTAAATAAAATGTGCTCAACATTTGTTTGTAAAAAGTGTGGATCTGGACTTAAGTGGTATGCAGAAAAATGTTTTCGTGAGAGCCCTAGTGATCATAGTCTAGACTCGAGAAAGAATCCTAGTTCGCTATGATCAGGGCTCTGATACCAAGCTGTCACACCCTGGCTTTGCGGAAGCGTGGTTAATTTTGGTGTGACTTCTTAATACCATAGCTTAACCATAACAAGCTATATGAATTTAAAAACCATGCAAGTCATCCATTAAGTTTTGAAAATCAAACACAATACCATTGTTTTAACCAACAACCATAACCTTGTCCAACAGACATTACAAACTGAAACATAACATAAACGTGGTTTAAGGACTGTGTCTTGTCCAGGAAAGAGACACATCCCCTAAACCCTGATGACTCCATGACAAGTGCAGCGGAAAACGTTCCATACCGTGCCAGATCCGTTTAATTTCCTGAAATACATGTGAGTTGAAAAATCAACAATAATGTTGAGCGAGTTCATGTGTAAGTGAGTATGTAAAACACTTGTGAGTATAAAAATAGTTGTGGTATGTAGCAGTGTAAGAGGACTTGTGATCACCAATGGTTTGCAAGGCCACTGACATATGTGAAGTGCAAATAGGGAGACTCAAACCTAGCAGATTTCGCCACGGCAAAGTATGTGGACAAAGTCACCCCACGGTCCGTTTCTAGTTTGGCCGGGGGCTGGGCTCGCTACACCCAGATAGATCTACCGCTCCTGTCCCTCGGTCCCTCCATGAGGACTAATGGCCCCATGTTGTCCTATCCACTCACATGATCGTATAACACCTCCTTACGTTAACCATACCGTTGTAAAGTACTCGTAAATCATAGTAACATGTATTTCACCCCCGCAGTTAAGTAAACTGAAAACAGTTAGAGAAAAGGGGGACATGAACTCACAGTGAATGCGCGTCCCTACCAAGTGTCTCCAATACAGTAAGCTGTGCAACGACCTACAAGTGCTAATTCTATTAGACGGACGGCCGTGCCTTAGCTTTTTAGTTTAAGTCTTTGGGAAATAGTTAGACAACTATTTCGTGTTTATGTTCTGTATACACTTGGTAGTTATACTTCTTCCCAAGGATGGGGGATACAATACATGGGCGTAAGTTACGTTTTATCAATCTTGTGGTAATGTAATTACCGGTGTAACTTATATGTTAATGTGGAAGCGTTCGTACAGTTTTGGAATCATTAACGCTTGTAAATATTATTTTTACTCTAAAATAATATTTATGTATTTTCACAAAATAATCATAAACAGTGTTGTGACAAATATATTTATCACATTAATCTTTGTGAAAATCCCACCTCCGAATATTTAGTAAAATATAGTGCTGGCGAAATTTATGTTTCGAAAATATGTCCAAAAATAGTTCTAACACTTGTTGTGTAAATAATTCTAAGTGTTAGGTTTTTAGAAAATTTCGCCAGAGTTTCCTCTGTAACTGGAGGTGGCCACGCTTTCAAGCGTATCATTTTCTTTTAACAAATCAATCCAACAACTTCTTTATTCAATCAAACAATTTCCGACACATCAAACTAGTCGACAAGTATGTAAATTGTATAATCGCATGAACTTGTAGTTTTTCCGCATCTATAATGTAAATCCCCTTTATATATGTAGATCTTTATATAAAGTAACTTCAATCTTGTAAAAACCTCGTGTTTAGAGAAATCCGACTTTACAACTTCTAGTAACAAGTGACAAATCTACTTCTTTGTCGGATCTTTTTGTTTCACAAGTGTTTACACACTTGTGGTTTATAAAATCATGTTTGTTAGTGTAAGATCCTTTCTTTAAAATACATGGTTTCTTAAATGTGTGGTTCTTCAAAAATACCACTTGCAGATACGTAGATCTGCTAGTTTTAAACATCATTTTACCGGTTAAATCACTTTTACACAAGTTAAATATTTCTACACAAGTTCATGTATCTTGTGTGGTAGGGTTTCACCTTTAACCCTTGTATTTAGTCAAAAACGAGCTTATGTGAAGATCCATGATCTTACAAAGTCGGGTTAAACGGAGATCCGAGCTACCACATCATAGATCGGGTCTCAATAATCACATATTTCAAGTCCTACGACTTTTACACAAGACATGTGTTATTAACCACCATTTTAAGTAATTTTACTAGACTTTTGATCATCGTCTTTCATTTTAACGAGATTCAACCGACATAACTTCTTTTAACCACTTTAGATAAGCTTAAAAACAAGTTTTAAGTGATATACCTCTAGCTCAAGGCTAGGGAAGATCTTTGGCGAAAAAGAGGTGGATAAAAGCTAACGGTAGAGGTCCTTCGCGTTCCGAGTGCACCAAAGCTCCTAATACGCGACTTGTGAAGTGTGTATGATGATGAAATTGCAAGAACCAAAGTCGAAAATGTGGTGGTGTAGTGGAGGGGGTTCGGCCGAGAGTTCAAGAGGGCAAGGGATAGAGTGAAATGTGGTGTTGATTAGTGATAATTATCATGTGTCTTAGTGTGATTTTATAGACAAAATTAGGATGTTATTACCCAATGGGTAATGTGTCTTAGAGATATTAGACAAAGCAAGATTTAGTTAATCACCAAGTACCATTTGTGTCTCCCCTAGTTAGGGGACGGTTATGATGGGGGGTGGGGTTGGTTCGATTTTAAGTGGTTAGTTAGGGGGTTTAGTTTAGTTAATTAGGTTAACTAAGTATTTAACTTAGTTAGTTGTATGTTACACGTTATGGCGGGTGTTAGGGTAATCAGGGACCCTAACTGGCTCAGAAAAATATAAATAGTGAAAATACTAATATTTTCATGTTCCGGGTAAAGTCCGGGTGTCCGGTTGGATAGTAATCCATTAAAGCCTTTTGTAACGCTTTAAAGTGTCGTTATTACATTTTTAGTGACACAATTTGTTTTCCCGACACTTTAGAAAGTGTCTAGTGTTATTTTCTCATTTTCTGGCACTTTACTAGTCAGCTAGAAGCTGGATTATTTATTAAAGTGCGGTGTTTGGTACTTAAAGTACGTTTTTGGCACATCCGAATCAGTGTATCTTATCCCTAGAGACGTGGTACCACAACCCTTATATCCCTACACTCACTACCAGTGTAGCCAAAATATTTGAGGCTCTTAACATGCCTTAGAGGCAGTGTCTGCCTGATGCTGGTTATATCAGCATGTTCACTGTGTATCCGTTTAGTGCTACTGTGCTTTTTGTGCATCATGTTTGTCACTAGGGTTCAGCATGTAAATAATGTAGTGACAGCAAATAAAGTATGATGCAAGTAAGTGCATGTATCAGTATGCAGGTAGCAGTTTATCAGCTAGTTTCAACAAGCACAGTAATTAAGCAGTAATTAATCATTAATTAAGTTGTACGGATACCTGGTTTAGTGCGGGTTGTCACATTCTCCCCCCGTTAAATAAATTTCGTCCCGAAATTTAAGTTCTGCTTGTAGAAGCAGGGTTCTTAGGAAATAAGTGGGGGTATTTCTCTTTCATCCGGTCCTCACGTTCCCAGGTGTATTCAGGACCATGTCTGGCATTCCAACGTACTTTGACGAGTTTGACACTGCTCCGGCGGGTCTTGTTAACTTTCCAATCCGTGACCTCAACAGGTTCTTCAACGAAGTGGAGCGTGTCGTCAATATGAATCTCGTCGATAGGAATGGCAACGTCAATTTGAGTTGGACTTTTCTTTAAATTGGATACATGAAATGTATCGTGAACACCATTCAGTTCAGTAGGTAGGTCCAACTTGTATGCTACTGTCCCAATTCTTTCCAGAATTCTGAAAGGACCAATGTAGCGCGGATTTAACTTCCCACGCTTACCAAAGCGTGCCACCCCCTTCCAGGGTGAAACTTTCAATAACACCATTTCCCCAACTTGGAAGTCCACATGCTTCCGGTTTGGATCCGCGTAGGCCTTTTGCCTGTGGCGAGCAGCTTCGATGCGTTTAAGTATTTGTACTTGATTTATCTTTTCGATAAGTGGATAAAGGTAAACAATGTGATGAAACCCCGACTTTGTGAAAAGTCAAACAAAACTAATTTTCTGGAAAAACCATTTGAATAAAACAAACTTAAGTGTTTTGAAATCATAATGGGAAAATAGTTTGTTGACAGGGGGAGTTCTGATTGTTAAGCCGAGTGAATGGCGAATTGAAGCGATTTGATATCAGTTTGTCACGTTTCTTGTATAGATTGTTTTCAAATTTTCCTTGAAAATCAAAATTGAAACATATTTTGATTTTAGGGGGAGAAAAATTTTGAAAAAAAATAGAAAATTTGAAAATGAGTTTTGTTGTGAAAAAGAGGAAATGATAGTATATCAGTGGACTATCATAGCATGCTAAAGAAATGAAATGTCAAATGTGATAAACGATCTCACTAAAGATGTGACGGTAGGCTCAGCTAGACTAGTAGATTTGCGATAACGATACAAACTTAAATGAAAAAGCCTAGTTCTAGTGGGAAACATGGTTGAAAGCATAGTACTTAGTTTTGTCCTTCTTGACTGTGTACCTACTCAGTAATCGCTGAATGTCTAAAGACATAAAAACCGGTCAGTTTGTGAACTTTCACAACTTGTTGAAAAGTCACTGTGATTTTGTGCATTTCATTTTGTTTTATTTCTTTATTTTGTTTAAGCATCGGACATCCTCTGCGTATACGTGAGTATCGACCTGGATGTTGTTGCCTAAACGTTCTGCTTTATTTTCTTTGGTGTTTCGTTTAAGCTTTGGATCACCTCTGCGTATACGGGAGTATCGACCTGGTGGTTAAAGCCTAAACAACTTCAACTTGTTTTATTTTCTTATTTTGTTTAAACATTGGACTTTCTCTGCGTATACGGAAGTATCGACCTGATTGTTAATGTTTAAACATTCTGCTTTGTTTTCGCACATATCACAGTTGATGAAAGTTTAAAGGCATTACTTGAGTTAGTGTATTACATGATGAGGGGATATGCTGAGATCGTGGGGTCCATAAGAATTTAGTGCAAAATTAATATACCTTAAAGTATCGGTAAGCATCTCGAAAGTTTTTAGATTGAGCTTAAGAGGACAAACATATCGTCAATCTACGTGAATCGTTTAAAACTTAAAATGTCAAAAGCTTAACGGTGCTAGTGATTTGTCTCATGAACTGATATGATCCTCTTACACAAACTCACAAAAATATTGTTTGTATATATTTCTTTACTGCATTTCTTTAAAATAAAAAATCCAAAAATATTGTGTTTTAGCATAAAGTTTTGAAAAATACAAAAAGATTTTCGACAACTGATGTTGAAGAGCTGATATTCGAAATTCCAAGTGCTAAACATGATGAATTGGGTTGGGAGTATATGTTGAAAATTTTGAATGTCATATACAAATGTTTTGAAAGATTGTGTGTTTAGTTAATCAAGGTCATTCGTTTGAACTTGATGTAACTATACAGATTGATGAATTTATGATTTCTACCAGTAAGTTTCTTAAATCTAACTGTTATAAATTTGTGAAACTTATGTTGAGGTAGTGGATGTGTAGGTTAACCAGGTTTCAAATCCTGAGCAGATGCAGAACAAAGCCAGGAATTGATCCTGAACTTGTGAACCGATGAAAGCCAGACTACGATCCCGACAGCTGAGTCTAAGGGGGAGTCTGAAGACGAGCTCAACGCATGAAGAAGCGTGGATTCAAAGAGCCAGATATCTATCTTGGAGGAGCTTGTATTCGGAAAGGCAGGTGACGATCCCAAAAGCACGGAAGCTTGACGAAAGGGTGAGCCTGAAGAAAGAGTCTACCGAGAGGGGGAGCAACGGAAGCTCGTAGACAGATCCACGAGGATTCTGTTCAAGATAGAGAAAGACAGGACGTTACGAGATTGACTACGGCAATATCCAAGGGGGAGTTTGTTAGTGCATTAAGTGTCTATCGCCTCCGTCAATCAAAATCGTAGTAGAAACCGAAGAATGCAAGACTTGATGATGTTACTAGTTAGTAAAGGCAAGGTGGCAATTTTGTAAATAATGAGATTTCTCATTATAACCTTGTGCCTATAAATAGGAGCTTTATGTCATCATTTAGAAGACTTTGCTCATTTGGAGATTTAGAAGATTAGATTTTAGAGAGAGAAAGTCTAGAGAGAGAAAGTCTCTCTATGTGATTCTCGGCTATTGTACACGACATATTATTCTATAGAATCACGTCATTTGTACGTTCTTGTGTGTTCGGTCACGTACGTTCACGGATTCCGCACTTCGAACGTTCGTTACGTAATCATACGGTGTCAAAACCGATCCTACACATGCTGGTTATGCGTAAACGTTTTCGAACTCTACTATTACTATCAAACTTGTATGCTCACCTTTACACTATGTGTATTGACTTTATTTTAACATATGTGACAAGTGCTTAAGATGCTAGGAATTTCTGTGCTTTGGTGAATCAAGCTAGGGGTCTAGTTATGTGACGCTTAAATCTGAGTCGTCGGAACAATATTTGTTTTTGAGACAATTATTTGTAATAACTGTTTTTATTTGGATATGTTGTGGTATGGGACATGACGTTTAAATATCTGGTAATGAATAGTTGTTATGGATACTCATGGACAATCTGTTTTGCTCAGTGCCATGCCCCGATGTTTCCGCCATTGGTTGGGGTGTGGCAGATTGGTATCAGAGCCATAACTATAGGAAATTAGGCGAGACTCGACCTAGTCCGGGTCGATGTCTTAGAAACGACCTCGTCTATAGTCTAAGTACCAACAGACCGACTTGTGCATACCCAGTGTGGGTTTTGTACAGCTTATTCGCTATTTCTCACTTACACTCACTATACACTACATTTTACGCGAACATCGCATACTACAGTTCTGCGCAAAATCAGCCTTTCCTAAGATTGGGCATACATATAAACGGATGACCTAGTTAAGATTAGGTGTGAAAACCGCAAACTCTCGACCAGATCACTCGTTCGAGTTACTATTTTTACTATAAACAAGAGAAATTGCGTTAAACTAGGAGTGAAATCCATACTTCGACGCATATCTCCTTATCTATCTCGTGATTTCATCACACAAACAGGAACGTAGTCGCTAAGTTAGGGGTGAAACCCGAACCTTGATGACTCATTCTACTCACTAATGTGATTTTACAAAACTCTCACCAAAGTCTTGACGGACTCCAATGACTAGAGGTCACACTGTGATTTGAAGGATGCATGTCGATCGCTCAAATTGAAGCGAGAGCACAGTCCAGAAAGCCAAGTGTGTACTAAAGGTCCTTGTGAATAGTCGAATCACTTTGGGTAGTCGATGTCTACACACACCCGAGACAATCTATCTTCGATTTTATGTGTTACAATTCTGGAATTTGTCGCCACTGACTCTGTGATGTATCGATTTTATGAAAAATATGTGATTTATATAGTGATTTGTTAGCGTTTTTAGATAAATAGTATAGTGATACTGATGGTCTCGATTCCACGTTTCTCGCTCCGCCCTAAACACACACAATTCACACCACGTTAACAAATCGCGTGCTATACTACTCGCTATGCTACTCGCTGTGTACTCGCTGTGTACTCGCTGATCGCAATCGCTATACTAAATCGCTATACATGCTATGAAGGATAGTTGAATACATGCAACATATGTGTTAGGTTAGCTTATGTGTGCTTATGTGCTTATGTGCTTATGTGTCTATGTGCCTATGTGATTCTGTGATTTTGTGCTTATGTGAATTTTGAGAATGGCTGTGTTCCTGAGCTTTATGGTGAATTGCTAGACTATACTAGGATTAATCGAAATTGTGTTTGAGTCCTATGGCGATGTCTGTTGCAGACAAGGTCGTCGTTTGGATCATTCCACTCCCGCGCCGCTCGCCGAAACCATGATGAAAAACGCATCGCCTCTCTCGTCTCTAAGCAAATGGCTAAAGTCATCTCCCAGATCGTCAGTGAACTGAATGAGAATGCAAGCAAGTCCTCGGAAGAGTCCAGGACTGATACTCCCAAGGATACTTTTAGTTTCAAGCAGTTCAAAGCCTGCGGACCAAAGGAATTCATCGGAGAAGATGGTCCTACGGCCATGTTTCAATGCTTTGATTCTATCGAAGTCACCCTGCGCCAGAGTGGCTGTCCAGCAAACCTGCGCACCGTCAACGCTACCGGCGTCTTCCAATCCCGCGCTCTTAATTGGTGGACGGTCGAGAGAAACAAAAGAGGAAACGATGCAGCTTTTGGATTGTCTTGGGATGAGTTGAAGAACATAATGATGCAAGTGTTCTGTCCTCCCCATGAACTCCAAAAGCTTGAGGATGAATTCTGGCACATAAAGCAGGAGGGCGGAGATAATGCTGGTTCGACTGCCCACTTCAAGCAGTTGAGTATTATCTATCCCGGTCAGGTTACTACCCCAGATGTCACAATCAAGAAGTATATCCGTGCTCTTCCAGACTGCGTCGCAGATTTTGTTCAGGCTGCAAAGACGATGACGATCAAGGAAACCTACATGCTCGCTGCAGAGATAAACGATAAGCGAGTCAAGGTGGGTTATTTCGACAAAACCTCCAAGAATCTGCATCAAGTCACAGCCGCTGCCACCACTGAAACCATTGCCACACCTCAGTCATCCAAGATCTCACGCCGCAAAAGGAAGAACAACAGCAGTTCCAGCAACAAGAACTGTGCGATCACTGCAGCTCTGCTCCAAACAGTACCAGCACCACCGCAACCTCAACACCGCCAAGTAGCGGTAACCGTGGTCAATGCACCGCCTGCAAAGCGTGCATACACTGGATCACACCCGCTTTGCCCTACTTGTACTTATCATCACCTGGTGGGTATCGCATGCCGGTTATGCGTTCATTGCAATATGTACGGCCACTTCATCGCAAACAGCCGTATAGGTCCACGTCAAGCCCCCGCTCCAACACAAGGTCAAGCTCCTACTCAACCAGCTCTACTTACTGCTCCTCAAGGCCATCAAGCGGCTCCTGCACCCACGATCCATGCTAGAGCTTGCTATGTATGTGGTGATCCCAACCACTTCGTAAACATGTGCCCCAATTGAGTGGTGAAGCAAGAGCCACAACAGCAGCCTCAGCAACAGCAGCAATAGCCAGCAGCCCGCGGACGTGCATTCAACATTAACGCCCGCCAGGCTCAAGTAGATAATAATGTGGTCAATGGTATGTTCCTTGTGAATGGTATATATGCTTCGTGTTTATTTGATATTGGAGCAGATAACTATTTTGTATCATTTGAATTCAAAATCGTAAGTACGCTCATCTCCCCTCGACGTTCAATGTTGAAGTTGCCACCGGAAGAACCGTCGCAGTCAATTCTATTCTACGTGATTGTATGCTTGAACTCAACAATCACGTCTTCCATATCCATCTTATTTCGATGCAGCTCGGTAGTTTTAACATCATAGTAGGCATGGATTTTCTTCGCGAGAATCATGCTGAAGTTGTTTGCTTTGATAAGATGATTCGTTTCTCACTTGCTAATGGTGATCAACTTTGTGTGTATGGCGAAACTCCTTCTAAAGGTCTAAAACTCATGTCGTGTGTCCAGGCTAGTAAGTATCTCCGCAAGGAATACAAAGCTTTCTTGGCTAACATCGCAGTAGCTGAGAGGGAAAAGAAAGGTAATCCCGGAGTAAAAGACGTTCCCGTTGTTTGCGAATTCCCCAACGTATTTCCTGATGATTTACCTGGTTTACCACCCACTTGTGATATCGATTTCCGAATCGACCTCATTCCTGGAGCAAATCCTATTGCTAAAGCGCCTTATCGTCTCGCTCCTTCTGAAATGCGCGAACTCTCAAGTCAGCTCCAGGAACTTCTTGATAAAGGCTTTATTCACCCTAGCACCTCTCCATGGGGCGCGCCTGTCCTTTTCGTCAAAAAGAAGGATGGTTCGTTTCAGATGTGCATCGACTATAGGGAGTTGAATAAGTTGACGATCAAGAATCGCTATCCCTTGCCTCGAATCGATGATTTGTTTGATCAGCTACAAGGTGCTACGTGTTTCTCGAAGATAGATCTACGCTCCGGCTATCACCAATTACGCATTCAAGAGGAGGATATTCCCAAAAACGCTTTTCGAACCCGCTATGGTCATTACGAGTTTGTGGTCATGCCTTTTGGATTGACTAACACCCCCGTAGTCTTCATGGATCTAATGAATCGAGTGTGCAAACCCTTCCTCGACCGCTTCGTAATCGTATTCATCGACGATATCCTGATCTATTCCAAGTCAAAAGCCGAACACTCGCAGCATCTATGTTTGGTTCTTAAGTTACTCCAGGGAAACCGTCTCTACGACAAATTCTCCAAGTGCGAATTCTGGCTGGAGGAGGTCCAATTCTTGGGTCACATTGTCAATAGTCAAGGTATCCACGTTGACCCTGTGAAGATCGAAGCTGTTAAGAGTTGGGTTACACCCAAGAATCCGTCTGAATTCCGTTCCTTTCTCGGACTGGCAGGCTATTATCGTCAATTTATCGAAGGTTTTTCTAAGATCGCTGTACCGCTTACCTCTCTCACGCATAAGGACAAACCTTTTGTTTGGGGAACTAAATAAGAGGAAGCCTTTCAAGCTCTCAAAGCTATGCTTTGCAATGCTCCCGTGATCTCACTGCCCGACGGAAACGACGACTTCGTAGTCTACTGTGATGCCTCAAACCTTGGTCTTGGTTGTGTTCTTATGCAACGAGATAAGGTTATAGCGTACGCTTCTCGACAGCTCAAGATCCAGTAGAAGAACTACACCACACACGACCTCGAGCTTGGCGCAGTTGATTTTGCGTTAAAGATTTGGCGACACTACCTTTATGGTACCAAGTGTACGATCTTCACCGATCATAGGAGCCTGCAACACATCTTTGACCAAAAAGAACCGAATATGCGTCAACGCCGGTGGGTAGAACTGCTCAACGATTACGACTATGAGATTCGTTACCATCCAGGCAAGGTAAACGTCGTTGCCGACGCTCTCAGCCGACGAAGCTATTTGCATAGCGTTCGTAATATCCAAGCCCAGCATCATCTCGAAACTCTTATCTGTGACGCTCGGCATGCTTGTTTTACCGAACGGACTTTGAAGAAGGAAAGAATTCTAAACGATGGCACCCAACTCGAGAATAAATCGAATGGTATCTTTCATTATTTGGACCAAATTTAGGTTCCCAAGAGTACGAACTTACGACAACTTCTGATGGACGAAGCCCACAAATCTCGGTATTCTATTCATCCCGGTGCTGACAAGATGTACCAGGACATGCGCTACAAGTACTGGTGGCTGGGCATGAAGAAGGATATCGCTATCTATGTTTCGAAGTGCCTGACATATTCCAAGGTCAAGGCTGAGCATCAAAGACCCTCTGGCTTACTCGTTCAACCCGAGATCCCGATGTGGAAATGGGAGAGTATAGCTATGGACTTCATAACAAAACTTCCGCGTACTCAATCAGGTCATGATAGCATTTGGCTTGTAGTTGACCGTTTGACCAAGTCAGCTCACTTCCTGCCGATACGAGAAGACTTTAAGGTAGAAAAATTTGCCTGAATCTACACAGATGAGATCATTTGTCGACACGGGACGCCTCGTGACATCATCTCTGACCGCGATGGTCGGTTTACCTCGCGTCTTTGGGAAATATTTCAATCTACTGTCAGGACTACTCTAAATCTAAGTACCGCTTTCCATCCCCAAACCGACGGTCAGACTGAAAGAACGATTCGCACCCTTGAAGACATGCTTCGCTCGTGTGTCATAGATTTCGGTGGTAATTGGGACGCGCACTTACCTTTGGCTGAATTCTTGTACAATAACAGTTATCATTCTAGCATACAAATGGCACCATTTGAGGCTTTATATAGAAAAAAATGTCGATTGCCTATTGTATGGCACGAGATCGGAGACGCGCAAATTACCGGTCCCGAGCTGTTGCAAGAAACGACTGACAAAATCCTCCAAATTCGAGACAATCTATTGAAAGCTCGGAGCCGACAGAAAAGTTACGCTGATAGACGCCGCAAGCCCCTTGAATTTGAAGTTGGCGATCACGTACTCCTAAAGGTTGCACCTTGGAAAGGGGTGATCTGATTCGACAAGAAAGGAAAGCTCGCGCCTCGATATGTCGGACCCTTTAAAATTCTGGAAAGAATTGGAAAAGTGGCCTACAGACTCAAACTACTAGAGGAACTGAGTAACGTCCACACGACTTTCCACGTTTCGAACCTCAGAAAGTGCTTGGCCGACCAGGAATTACATATCCCTCTTTAGGATTTACAAGTGGACGACACATTACACTTCGTGGAAAAGCCTGTCGAGATCGTGGGACGAGAAACCAAGGTGCTCAGACGCTCACGCATTCCCATTGTGAAGGTTCGCTGGGAAGGCAAACGAGGCGCCGAGTTCACCTAGGAACTCGAAAGTGACATGAAGGCGAAGTACCCACAACTGTTTGTTACGACTACTTCATAAATTTTGGGACGAAATTTCCTAAAGTAGGGGAGACTGTAACAACCCGCTTTTTGGAAAGTCAAAGTACAAGTCAAAGTCAAAGTCAAAGGAAGAAAAGATTGCTAATTGCGATCTGTCACTCCTAGCTTAACTAGCAAATCGTACTTTTGACTTGTAATCGAATCTTTTTACTTAATCGCTTTAGTTGTATTATGTGGAGTATCTATTAATAATCGAGGTTTAATCGCTATTTAATCGCATGTTTAATCGCTAATTGACTTATCGCTATCGCAATCGCAAGTCAAATTATGGATATTATTTTACGTGTGTGTGCTATTTATGTGTTACTTGTGAATGTTATGTTTATATTGAGGTGTTAATCACAATCGCGATCGCAAATTCTATCGCATCGCAATCTAATTGCAAACGCTAAACGCAAGTTATTTATAGTGATGGTATGTTAGATATAGTAGTTAAGTTATTTGTGTGACTATTGGGTAACACTATCACATCACTCACTCGAACCGCATCGCAACGCTCAATACGCGAATCGAAACGACAAAACTCAACACGCCGGATACCTGGATCGAGTTGCCATCCGATCGGTGACCAATCCGACACTTCAGCACTTTCCTCTTTTGGAAACCCTATAAATACCCTCCGGTCACATCATTTGTGATGTGACAGCTCCTCACTCGACCAGCCGCACTCAAGCTCTCTTTTCTCTCGATTTCTCGCGATTCTTATAAGTTTTCAATCTAAATCTTTTACTTCTATGATCTACACGCACTCCTTCATCTTTTTCACCTTTAAATCTTAACTTTTAACCGTGAAATCACTGGATTTGAGGTGTTCTAGGGTGTTGTCATCATGGAGTTCTTATAACCTTCAAGGTTTGGCTTCATTCCACCAAGAACAACTCAGATCTGAAGGATTTCCACATGATTTCACAAAAATATTGCATAGATCTAAACATTTTCAGAGTGGAAAGGATTGAAAGATGGTTTTCTAACTTTCTTTCAACTCTTTTACACTCAATGCACTCAAACCGGTAGAACCGGAGCTCGTTTTGCTCTTCTACTCTTTCTTAGTGATGAGTTGGATCAAGATCTGGTTACTACCAAGGAGACAACCGATTTCGGGTTAAACAAGAACAACCGTCACGAACCAGTAAACTGATCGG
The DNA here is from genome assembly GCA_030545235.1 of Helianthus tuberosus. Classification (NCBI taxonomy): domain Eukaryota; kingdom Viridiplantae; phylum Streptophyta; class Magnoliopsida; order Asterales; family Asteraceae; genus Helianthus; species Helianthus tuberosus. The sequence continues at coordinate 19,004 of JARYGA010005965.1, forward strand.
ATTTGGGTGATTCTTGTTCGATCGGACGACTTGGGACTTGAAGAGGTTCTGTTGTTTAATACGTTGTCAAACCGTCTCGAACAAACCGCAAACTTTCAAAATAACCAAGTTCAAGACGATCAGATGCGTTGGGACGGATTGCCGTCCGATCGGATTGCCATTCGATCGGATTGCCATCCGATCAAACTGCAATCCGATCGGATTGCACTTGAGCTTCCAAACACTTAATCATTTCCAAGTTTTTAAAGGACTGCACGTCGAACGGATTGCCGTCTGATCGGATTGCCATCCGATCGAACGACCATCCGATCATGTGACATTTGGAACTTTGGTACTTGATCATTTTCAAAGGGCAACAGTTTCCAACGGATTGCTATCCGATCGGATTGCCATCCGATCGAGTAACCATCCTGATGTGAACTTGTTCTCACTAAGTGTCTTACCAATCAGATCGCTATCCGATCGAACTGCCGTTCGATCGATCGAATTGAAGGGTAGAGATACTTCTGATTGAATGACCATCCGATCGGATTGACCTCTGATTGAATGACCATCCGATCAGATTGCCATCCGATCGGATTACCATTCAACACTTGGTCACTTTTCACCGTTTTATGCACCGCTCTTCGCTTATGCTGTTGTTAACTGTTCAAGCTAATCACCCTAGCGCTCCCTTCAATCCATTACCATCGTTGTGAGTATACTCGATCCCTTTTTTCTTTATACACTTTTGGGTGTTAAATACGTTACATATTCTAAGTCACAATCGAACACACAACGCAAACACTATTTATACGCTTACCAATATTGCATGTTACTTGTTACTTGATGAATGCTTGTATGTTATGTTAACACAGTGATTGTTGACTGACGCCTTAGCAACGATAGTACTATTTGTTTGGACTCAGCACCTGTCGTGGACAGGGGTTGTTAAGGTCACCTCTCACATGTCACGATGGTGATATGTGTTGTGCATTCTACAACTCGCAGCCTAGTCTGTGCATATTTCATTGTCGATAACCTACTAGCTTTGCATTATACATGTTACATGCTGGTTATGCGTAAACGTTTTCGAACTCTACTATTACTATCAAACTTGTATGCTCACCTTTACACTATGTGTATTGACTTTATTTTAACGTATGTGACAGGTGCGTAAGATGCTAGGAATAGCTGTGCTTTGGTGAATCAAGCTAGGGGTCTAGTTATGTCACGCTTAAATCTGAGTCGTCGGGACAATATTTGTTTTTGAGACAATTATTTGTAATAACTGTTTTTATTTGGATATGTTGTGGTATGGGACATGACGTTTAAATATCTGGTAATGAATAGTTGTTGAGGATACTCATGGACAATCTGTTTCGCTCAGTGCCATGCCCTGATGTTTCCGCCATTGGTTGGGGTGTGACAAAGGGTGCCTTCGTACGAGGTCGGTGCCTTCATACGAGGTCAGTGCCGTCGTACGAGGCCAGTGCCTTTGTACAAAGTCGGGCTTCGTATAAGCCAGTCCGGCTTGCGTAAGTGGCTGTTTTTGGCATTCAGAGCTATGTTTTCGCCTGAATCGGATGTGTTTTCGAGTCCTTTTCATGATGGTTTTGACACACTTCGTCCCACTATCCAGTGAACGAAACATATGTCGGTTTTGATCCGTTTTAGTGTAAAAATCGCGTTTAAAACACTTTTTCCTTGAATTAAACAGTTGGTGAGTGCGAGATATTCAGATCTCTATCTTGGAAAGCCAAAGCTAAGACCAATACACTCGTTTAGGTGAAAATCCATAGCAAAATCAGAAGTTTTGATGAAAAAGATGAAAGTTTTTGTAAAATAGAGAAGTTTTATATGAAATCGGAGTTAAACTCGTGAAAAATCATTGTGGAAAACGTTGTGATACTTGTAAAAATAATGATTCTTACTTGGGATGCAGAGAGAAACAAGTAGGGAGTGTTCTTGAGTGAAATGGCAGAAAGTGATGAATGAAGGAATGTGCTAAGTATTTATAGAGAGAGCTGCTGGTTTTGTACAAAGTTGGTGCCTTCGTACGAAGCCAGTGCCTTCGTAAGAAGGTGGTGTCTTCATACGTGGGGACCTGTTTCATGCTAGAAATTCTCGTTTTGCGTGTCGGGTGTTCGTTTGGTTACGTTAATTAGTTCGAGTACTTTAAGTATTTTAGCGTTTTTTCGTACAAGCCGGTACGGCTAGTGCAAGTGGCTATTTTGGCATTCGGAGCTATGTTTTTTCCTGAATCGGATGTGTTTTCGAGTCCTTTTCATGACGGTTTTGACACCACTTCGTCCCACTATACAGTGAACGAAACATATGTTGGTTTTGGTCTGTTTTAGTGTAAAAATCGTGTTTAAAACACTTTTTCCTTGGATTAAACACTTGGTGAGTGCGAGATATTCAGATCTCTATCTTGGAAAGCCAAAGCTAAGCCCAATACACTCGTTTAAGTGCAAATCCATAGCAAAATCAGAAGTTTTGATGAAAAAGATGAAGGTTTTTGTAAAATAGAGAAGTTGTAGATGAAATCGGATATAAACTCGTGAAAAATCGTTGTGGAAAACGTTGTGATACTTGTAAAAATAATGATTCTTACTTGGGATGCAGAGAGAAATAAGTAGGGAGTGTTCTTGAGTGAAATGGCAGCAAGTGATGAATGAAGGAGTATGCTAAGTATTTATAGAGAGAGCTGCTAGTTCTGTACGAAGCTAGTGCCTTCGTACGAAGCCAATGCCTTCGTACGAAGGTGGTGTCTTCGTACAAGGGACCTGTTTTGTGCTATAAATTCCTGTTTCGCGTGTCGGGTGTTTGTTTCGTGTGTTTGGTTGTGTTAATTAGTTCGAGTACTTTAAGTATTTTAGCGTGGTAATTAAGTGGCGTGTTGCGTTGCGTTTTAGCGTGGTAAATCGAGTTGCGCGAGTGAGCGTTTGAGCATTTTAAGAGAGTATCCAACACATATAACATATTTAACATTTAAACACACAATAAAACAATTAATATAAGTAAACCCGCGTTTTGAGTTCTCATTGAGTTTGCATTGAGATGAGCGTTTAAGTAATAAGCATTTAATGCGATAAATAAGCGATATATAAAAAGCGTTTAAAATGTGGTTAACCAAGGGTTAATCATCGAATCTCGGAGTACAAGCTTTTACGAATGAATCAACGATAAAATAGAAACAACTAGGAATGACTTTCGGTTGTCGGGTTGTTACAGTCTCTCATACTTTAGGGAATTTCGTCCCGAAATTAAGTAGTAGACGTAACAAAGAGTTGTAGATATTTCGCCTTCATATCATTTTCGAGTTCCCAAGTGAACTCGGCGCCGCGTTTGCCTTCCCATCTTACCTTCACTATAAGAATGCAACTACGTCAAAGTTTCTTGGTCTCTCGATCCATGATTTCCACTGGCTTTTCTACGAAGTGTGCTGTCTTGTTTACTTGCAAGTCTTCAAGAGGTACCTGGAGATTTTCTTCAGCTAGACACTTCTTGAGGTTTGAGACGTGAAAAGTCGGGTGTACATTGCTGAGTTTAACCGGTAATTCGAGTCGGTAGGCCACTTTACCAATTCTTTCAAGAATCTTGAAGGGGCCCACGTAACGTGGCGCTAGTTTCCCTTTCTTGCCGAATCGGATCGCCCCTATCCAAGGTGAAAGATTTAAGAGGACGTGATCTCCAACTTTGAACTCTAGGGGCTTGCGGCATTTATCAGCGTAGCTCTTTTGACGACTCCGAGCTTTCAGGAGATTGTCTCTTATTTGGAGAATCTTGTCTGTCATTTCTTGTATTAACTCGGGACCGGTAATCTGTGCATCTCCGATCTCGTGCCAAACAATAGGCGATCGAGATCTTCTACCGTATAGTGCCTCAAAGGGTGCCATTTGTATACTAGCATGATAACTGTTATTGTACGAAAATTCTACTAAGGGTAAATGCGAATCCCAATTACCACCAAAATCTATAACGCACGAACGAAGCATTTCCTCGAGGGTGCGGATCATGCGCTCAGTCTGACCATCAGTCTGGGGATGGAATGCGGTACTGAGATTGAGAGTCGTACCTAGAGCGGATTGGAATGTCTCCCAGAGACGTGAGGTAAAACGACCATCGCGGTCAGAGATGATGCCACGAGGCGTCCCGTGTCGACAAATGACTTCGTCGGTATAGATTCGTGCTAATCGTTCAACCTTAAAGTCTTCTCGTATCGGAATGAAATGAGCAGATTTCGTAAGACGATCAACGATAACCCAAATGCTATCGTGACCAGAAGGCGTGCGAGGGAGTTTTGTAATAAAATCTATGGCGATACTTTCCCATTTCCACATCGGGATTTCGGGTTGTTCGAGCAAACCAGAGGGTCGTTGATGTTCGGCCTTAACCTTCAAGCAAGTTAGGCATTTCGAAACATACATACCAATATCCTTTTTCATGCCCAGCCACCAATACCTTTAACGGAGGTCTTGGTACATGTTTTCAGCACCGGGGTGAATGGATTATCGGGATTTGTGAGGTTCAATCATCAATATCTCCCGGAGGTTATTGTGACTAGGAATCCAAATACGGTCGAGATAGTGAAATATACCGTTTGATTTATTCACTAACTAAGTTTCGGCACCACACTTCATTTACTCTTTCAAGGTATTCTCAATGAAGCATGCGTGTTGCGTGTCGCGAATTAGGGCTTCAAGATCATTTTGAGCTTGAACGTTACGGATACTATGCACATAGCTTCGTCAGCTGAGGGCATCGGCTATGTCATTTTCCTTGCCGGGATAGTAGCATATCTTGCAATCATAGTCGTTGAGAAGTTCAACCCATCTGCGTTGGCGCATGTTCAGTTCTTTCTGATTCAAAATATGTTGTAAGCTCTTATGGTCGGTGAAAACTGTGCACTTTGTACCACAAAGGTAGTGTCGCGATATCTTTAACGCAAAAACAACTGCACCAAGCTCGAGATCGTGGGTGGTGTACATCTTCTCGTGATTCTTGAGTTTTCAAGACGCATACGCGATAACCTTGTCTCGTTGCATAAGAACACAACCGAGACCTAGGTTAGAGGCATCGCAATAAACAATGAAATCGTCATTTCTGTCGGGGAGTGCGAGGATAGGAGTTTTGCAAAGCATACGTTTGAGAGTTTGAAAGGCGTCCTCTTGCTCAGAACCCCAAACAAAAGGTTTGTCCTTATGAGTTAGGATGACCATCCGATCGGATTGACCTCTGATTGAATGACCATCCGATCAGATTGCCATCCGATCGGATTACCATTCGACACTTGGTCACTTTTCACCGTTTTATGCACCGCTCTTCGCTTATGCTATTGTTAACTGTTCAAGCTAATCACCCTAGCGCTCCCTTCAATCCATTACCATCGTTGTGAGTATACTCGATCCCTTTTTTCTTTATACACTTTTGGGTGTTACATACGTTACATATTCTAAGTCACAATCGAACATACAACGCAAACACTATTTATACGCTGACCAATTGTTAGAACTTTTGAGATCGTTGATACTTGTGCTGGATTAGTTTAGTCATAGTCTGTAGCTATTTTGAATGTACAAGGGCTTATTTTGTAATTCTCTAGAAGATAGTTTCCTGACTTAGTGTAGATAAGATTCCAGCAAATTTATAAATTTGCTGGCTAATCAGGAACACTATATATAGCCCTCTCATTGTAACCTTCGTAAGCTTTTGGCTCTTGAATGAATATTGGTGTTGTTGCATTCTTGTGTTGATCTTGTGCTCAAATCTGATATCCAAGGTGGTTTATTGTTATATCTTATTATTTGGATTCAATACAACACTTGTTGTATTCATTAATCCATAAGCTTCACCTTCTTCTTTGATCTTTCTTAAATTTTCATATCTCAAACACCTAATCAATAGGTGTTATGGGTTAAAACAACCAACCACTGTGATCCGGATTCGTTTTGGGAACTACAATTTGGTATCAGAGCCTTAGTGCTCTTGGTTGTTGTGTTCTTGTTGAGATTTTTCATAGTTTTGAAGGTTTTCATAAGTTTCAAGGTTTTCAAATTTTTTGAACTTAATATGGATTGATTTGGTGTGTTTAATCGATAGGTTGTTGTTAATATGTGATTAGGGAGTCATTTTGGACATTTTGATGTATCAAAAAGTGGTTTTTGAGCTGTTTTCGAGAGATTAGAGGGTTTTAGTTCGTGTTAAACCCTCTGTCTAGAGAAATTATTTTGAACACAGCGAACAATTTTTGAAGATAGCGAAATTAATTTTTGAATATAGCGAACTCAGCTTTGAAGATAGCGAACATAATCAAATCATTCAGAAACTCATCGCAGGATCATTAACTTCGACGATCGTCATTCGAGCGAAATTAGTGATCATTTGCGAAATAGTGTCCGGTTACCCTTGAGCGATATTATCGAAGGCGACTTCGAGATCCATGATACTGAACCACAGCGTTCTTATCACGGTAATCGGCGATATTAGTCCAACTAACGTCTGTGTTGTGTTTGCCAGCGGAATTAGCTTGTTCGCTTGTACAGGATTGTCTTGAGTACCAGCGAAGGTTGAAGATCAGCAAGGTCTGTCAGCGAAATTGAACGGGCTTCTCTTGTTTCCGGCGATTTTAGCTCTGTCTCTGGTCTTCTGTGACTTGTCAGCGAATTTAGGTACTGGTCAGCCCTAGTTTGTCAAAATCAAGCAAAGATGTCGTTGAATCAATTAAGTCCAATTGCTCAAGCGGAACTTGAAACCGGAACCACAACTCGGCCACCAAAGTTGAAAGGGGCTGAAGACTTTAGCACTTGGAAGACTCGCATTCAATCGTTCTTCGAGTACACGGACTACAATCTGTGGCTCTCTGTCACCGCTGGACCTCACATTCCAACGGTAGTCCGAGGAGATGCGGTGGTGGCCAACAATGATGAAACCACCTTCACTGATGAAGACAAGGCTCTAATCCAACGTGATCGTCGTGCTCATGCTGCTTTAATCATGGCACTATCAACTGATGACTGCAACATGTTTGAAGAACACCGAACTGCAAATGCACTCTGGAATGCATTGATTGAGTACTATGAGGGAAATGAGGAGTTGATCGAAATCAAGAGAGATATGGTGCAGAAACAATATGACATGTTTTGTGGAGTTCGTGGAGAAAGTCTTTCCGATCACATCAGTCGCTTTCTGAATATGATGACCAAAATGAAGAAAGCGGGAAATCCTGTCACAAACCGTGCTGCAATAAAGAAGCTGCTAGATTCACTTCCCAAGGAATGGAGCCTACAATGCATGATGATCAAGAAGGATTTCCTCAACAATCCAAATCCTGTCACTCTGTCCGACCGGATCAACACCTTAAGAGCCTTTGAAATGGATGTCAACAAAAGAGAGATGATGTGACAACTCGAGTTTCCAAGATTCTATCTTCGCATTTAGTGCACGCTAATTTTTTTTTTATTTAGTTGTTGGTTAATACGACTCGTTGTTTCACAACGCTTACCTTTGTAATACGTAATATCGTATTTCGACTGATATTTTGTGCTTGGAAATCCCTAATATTTATTACATGTGATAGTATATTAATAAGGTTTGTATTAATATCATGTTAATTAAAAGATGGACCTTACTGAAACTAGTACTCATGAAATCACCCAAGTGGTGAAAACACTATAAGGTGATTTCGTCCAGCCATGACCAACGAAATCAGAAGATGGGCCTTGGCCCAGTGTGGGGTTGAGATATTTTATATATATAATCATTTTATAAACAAATCTTCTCGGAGAAGTTTCTCATTTACCAAACCTTATCTTAACACTTTGTCTCTCTCTCTACATCTGAAACCCACAAAGAGCTCCTCATTAGAAACCAAACCTCTGCTTAATTCTTGGTTAGTGATTTCATGATTCAAGTTGTTTTAATTACTTATTGTACGATTATTGGATGTTTAATCATGATGTATGTATACATTAATATATGTGATTATGTGGTTGATCTTGGTGTGCTTGTTAGATAATTATCATCCATGAACTGGGTGTATGTTTGAAGTTTGGATTAACAGTGGGTATATGTTATGAATGATAAACTGATGGAATTATGTTCTAGATTTCACAATGATTTGGTAGTGTAATTGTTATATATCATAATTTGATGGAATGATTTCATTATAATATATCATGTAACTGTTAATCGATTAATTGTTGCTGGGTTTTTGTTACTGTAAGTTGTTGATGATGATGAATAGTCACGAAAACACCCCCCACAAAAGAAAGTGGACGAAATCACTAAAGTGATTTCAGCCCAAACAGTCCGGCCCAAAGGGTTTTCGGCCCACTTAAGGGTTTTCGGCCAAATGGGTGTTTTCGGCAACACTTAGGGGATTTCGGCCATGTTTGGTTTTCGGCACCTTGAGTGTTTTCGGCACTATTTGGTTTTCGGCTATAAAGGGATTTCGGCCCTCATGTGTTTTCGGCCCAACTGTTATCTGTTAACTGGTTACATTTATTCTGTTATCTGTTAACTGTTAACTGGTTAAATTTATTAAGTTGTTAACTTATTAAATTACATACAATAACTCTGATTAGTTATGTAACCATATTTAGCCTACTAACTGTCATTAACTCAGTTAACTTTACACACTATGTAAGATTCATGGATGACATTCTGTTAAATATATAACTCAGTTAAGTAAAGCATGTGACACAGTTAGTTACCAGTTTGTTAAATGTTAATTCTGTTAACCGTATATCCCTGTTTATATATGCTAACTCAGTTAAGCATACTAGCTTTATTAACTGTGATGTTGGTTAACTATATTAGAATTATTGAGAAGGCTATTATGAGGTAGATGAATGTGCATGAATAAGAGTAACTGTTTACATGATACAAGAATGCAAATTGCTAGACACGCTTTGTGATATTACTGTGATGATAGTTACATGTGAAATATTACGAACGTAAACTGACTGAACATACGTGCACTATAGGACTTGACTGATTAACTGTGAGCACTTAACTTAGCATACCGAGCAAACAAGGTGAGTTCACACTCTTACCAAGGCATGGGATTCCCGGGGTTGGGAATGGGATTGAAGGAATGAATTTGTACTTACAATGTTACTAGACTATCTACCATCGTCCTCGGATGCGAAGGACACATACGTAAAACCTACGTATACTTGTACACATCACTGTCCTCGGTTGTGAAGGACACTTACGTAAAACCTACGTAAACTTATACTCATTACTGCCTCGGGTTGTGTCAGGCACTTACGTAAAACCTACGTAAACCCCCGCGTACCCCTGTCCTCGGTTGTGAAGGACACTTACGTAAAACCTACGTAAACTTAGTACGTACTACTGTTCTCGGTAAGAAGAACACTTATGGTTACAAATAGTCTAGTGTATATGCAAACATGGGAAGCCCCCACTAATAGAACATACTATCGGCCCAGTATAGCCGCACGTTACGAAACGAACTTGCATTTACGAACTTACTTACTGTGAACTCGCTCAACTAGTTGTTGATTCTCTGTTACATGCCTTGCAGGACCTTAGGTACTTTTGGAGCTTGCACGGGAGGCACAGTCGTTGTGGACATGGATCGTGAATGTGTTGTTAAACTTTATGACATTTTGTACTTAAACTTATGTTGGGTTTTACATTAATGCTTCAGCTACACACTTGTTTATATTTGGTTTTGTAAACACCTATCGTATTGATGAATGACTTTTGATATACATACTTATGTTCAATATGATTGGTGGCTTGATCCTGGTCATGTCACGCCTCCAAGCGGTGGTACTCCGCGTGTGGATTTTGGGGGTGTGACAGATTGGTATCAGAGCCATTGGTTATAGAGAACTCGGTTTTAATAAAGGGAAAACGTTTTTATTAAAACCAGACTATAACCAGAACAGTGCAAGACTCAACATCCTAGGTAATGTGATACATGTTTTGTTGCCTACTTGCTAGAATTGCATAGAACTTTGCTCCGGGTATGCTTAGATTAACGTAACACTATTGCATGAGAACACTTGTGTGCTTACTCACTTCTGTCATCGCACTACTCGCGAACCTCTCTCACTTATGTCATATTTGCTATGAAGATCATGTCTGGACGTATCAACATGACACAAGCCCAGTTGACGGCTCTCATTAACGAACAAGTTGCTGCGGCAGTTGCAGCCGCACAAGCAGGAGGTATACCCTGCAGTTGTAACTCACACTAGGATCTTTAGATCCTACACTCCTAAACCAACTCTTGTGTTTAATCTTGTCCTGGATTCTTTTACACAACAGGTCAGCACGCTCAGCCACCTGTTTGCACCTTCAAAACTTTCATGGACTGTCGTCCTACTACTTTTAGTGGCACGGAAGGAGCGGTTGGACTCCTCCATTGGTTTGAAAAGCTCGAGTCCGTATTTGAAATGTGTGAATGCCCTGAGGCTCGCAGGGTGAAGTACGCCACTGGTACTCTAGAAGGCATTGCGCTGACTTGGTGGAATGCGCAGGTTCAGATGTTAGGGTTGGCTGTTGCTAATGCCACACCTTGGAACGGTTTTAAGGAATTGATTAAAGAGGAATACTGTAGCCGTGATGATATTCATAAGTTGGAGGTAGAGTTTTACCATTTGAAAATGACGGGGTCAGAAATTGAAGCGTACACCAGAAGATCGAATGAGTTGGCTATTCTGTGTCCTACTATGGTAGACCCTCCCATTAAGCGTATCGAACTGTATCTCAATGGTCTGGTGCCGGAGATTCAAAGCCACGTAACCTCAGCAAATCTTGGCACTATTCAACAGATCGTTAAGCTAGCTCATCGCCTCACCGATCAGGCAGTGGAACAGAACAAGTTGCCTAAACGTATCAGCGCTACTACTACTGCTACTGTTTCAGCAACTACTCCTGCTACCCTCAGTGTTAACAAGAGAAAATGGGAGGGGGATTCCAGCAAAGGTTCAGCTTTAGTACAGTCTCAAGTTCAGCAGCGAAAGACTGACAACTATCAGAGCCCAAGTCAGCAATCTTCGGGCAGTCACAGGCAGGGTGGTTATCGAGGGAACCTCCCAAGGTGTAACAACTGTAATAGGCATCACAGTGGCCAGTGCAACAAGGGTCGTTGTCAGAGGTGCCTCAGGATGGGCCATGAGGCCAAGGATTGTAGGAGTCCGCGGCCTGCGAATCAGAATCAGCAGCAACAGCAAGCACCGTAGAATCAGCAACAGGGTAACAAGGGATGTTTTCATTGTGGTGCTGAAGGTCACTTCAAAAGACACTGCCCTCAGTTAAACCGAAACCAGAACAACAACAACAATAATCAGGGCAGTGGGAACAACAATGGGGGAAATAACAACAACAATGGTGCAAAGGGTCGTGTATTTGTGATTGGTCAGAGTGACGCAAGGAACGATCCTAATGTGGTTACGGGTAAGTTTCTTCTCGATGACTTTTATGTTACCGTATTATTTGATTCGGGTGCGGATACCAGTTATATGTCTCTGAAAGTTAGTCAAATGCTTAAACGTGCACCAACACTGTTGAACACCAAACATGTCGTAGAGTTAGCTAACGGTGAAAGTCTAGAAGCCACACACATAGTTCAAGGTTGTAATCTTATCCTCGCTGGTCAGACTTTCTCTATCGATCTCATTCCTATAACTCTGAGTAGTTTTGATGTCGTCATTGGTATGGATTGGCTATCCCAACAACAAGCAGAGATCCTATGCAAGGAGAAGATCATTCGTATTCCTCGTTCTGGCAAAGAACCTCTCGAAGTTCAAGGCGACAAGAGTGGTGTCGTGAGTGGCATCATCTCCTTCTTGAAGGCTCAGAAGTGTCTGCGAAAGGGCCACATAGCTATTTTAGCACTCGTTACTGATACATCGGCGACAGAGAAAAAGATTGGGGATATTCCTGTAGTACGCGACTTTCCTCAAGTGTTTCCTGAAGAATTACCTGGGCTACCGCCCCATCGCCAGGTCGAATTTCATATCGAGCTAGCTCCAGGAGCAGCACCTATAGCTCGAGCGCCTTACCGCTTAGCTCCAACTGAACTGGAAGAACTGTCTAAGCAATTACAAGAACTATTGGAAAAGGGTTTCATACGTCCTAGTTCTTCGCCCTGGGGAGCTCCAGTACTATTTGTAAAGAAGAAAGACGGTACCTTTCGTATGTGCATAGATTACCGCGAACTAAACAAGGTGACGGTGAAGAATCGTTATCCACTTCCACGTATCGACGACTTATTCGACCAGTTGCAAGGGTCGAGCTATTACTCGAAGATTGACCTGAGGTCAGGTTACCATCAACTGAGAGTCCGGGATGAGGACGTCTCCAAAACAGCATTCAGAACTCGCTACGGTCATTACGAGTTTTTGGTTATGCCATTCGGGCTAACGAACGCGCCTGCGGTTTTCATGGATCTTATGAACAGGGTGTGCAAACCTTATCTTGACAAGTTTGTTATTGTTTTCATTGACGACATCCTGATTTATTCGAAGAATCGGGAGGAGCATGAGCAGCATTTACGACTTATTCTGGAACTCCTTCGAACGGAACAGCTGTACGCTAAGTTTTCAAAATGCGACTTCTGGCTTCGTGAAGTCCACTTTCTAGGCCACGTGGTAAACAAGGATGGGATTCATGTCGATCCATCCAAAGTAGGTTCGATCAAGAACTGGCCTGCACCTAGTACACCGACAGAAATACGCCAATTTTTGGGTTTGGCGGGTTATTACAGACGGTTTATCAAAGACTTCTCAAAGATTGCACAGCCGCTTACATTACTGACACAGAAAGGTATTGCTTACCGTTGGAGTGATAGACAGGAAACAGCGTTTCAGCACTTAAAGGATAGACTTTGTAGCGCACCTATCCTCTCATTGCCTGAAGGCACGGACGATTTTGTAGTCTACTGCGATGCATCTATCCAAGGTCTTGGATGTGTGTTGATGCAACGGGATAAAGTTATTGCTTATGCTTCACGTCAACTTAAGATTCACGAACGAAATTACACTACGCACGATTTAGAGCTTGGAGCTGTTGTTTTTGCGCTCAAGATATGGCGACATTATCTGTATGGCACCAAGTGCACCATCTACACCGATCACAGGAGTCTCGAGCATATATTCAAGTAGAAAGACTTGAACATGCGACAACGTCGATGGGTCGAGTTACTGAACGATTACGAATGTGCTATAAAGTACCATCCAGGCAAGGCCAATGTGGTGGCCGACGCCCTCAGTCGAAAGGATACTATACCTAGGCGTGTACGAACGTTGCAACTCACTATTCAGTCTAGTCTTCCTTCACAGATACGAGATGCTCAGGTAGAAGCATTGAAACCAGAAAACGTCAGGGCTGAAGCTCTACGCGGCTCAAGGCAACGGTTAGAACAAAAGGCAGACGGCGCCTACTATGTAACATGACGTATCTGGGTCCCACTCTATGGCAACCTACGCGAGCTTGTAATGGATGAAGCACATAAGTCTCGCTACTCAGTACATCCTGGTTCAGATAAGATGTACTACGACCTCAGAACTACATATTGGTGGCCTAGTATGAAGGCCCACATAGCAACTTACGTTAGCAAGTGTTTGACTTGTGCGAGAGTCAAAGCAGAATATCAGAAACCATCAGGCCCACTCCAACAACCTGAGATACCACAATGGAAATGGGAGCAAATTTCCATGGATTTTGTTACTGGCCTGCCTAGATCTCAACGTGGGAATGATACTATTTGGGTGATCGTTGATCGACTCACCAAGTCTGCTCACTTCTTGGCTATCAAGGAAACGGATAAGTTCTCCACTCTAGCAGACGTATACCTTAAGGAAGTTGTCTCGAGGCACGGGGTGCCCACATCTATTATCTCTGATCGTGATGCACGTTTTACTTCAGAACTGTGGCAAGCAATGCACAAATCTTTTGGCTCTCGTTTAGACATGAGCACAGCTTATCATCCTCAGACAGACGGGCAGTCTGAGCGAACTATTCAAACTCTAGAAGACATGCTTCGGGCGTGCGTAATTGACTTTGGCAAAGGCTGGGAAAAACATCTGCCACTTGTGGAATTTTCGTACAACAACAGCTACCACACCAGCATTAAAGCTGCTCCATTTGAGGCATTGTACGGGCGTAAATGCCGATCACCTCTTTGTTGGGCAGAGGTGGGTGACAGTCAGATCACAGGTCCAGAAATGGTAGTTGATACTACTGAAAAGATTGCTCAAATACGACAACGCATGGCGGCAGCTCGTGACCGTCAGAAAGTATATGCCGATAAAGACAGGAAACTACTCGAGTTCCAGGTTGGGGATCGAGCACTACTTAAAGTTTCACCCTGGAAGGGTGTTGTTCGTTTTGGCAAAAGGGGCAAACTCAATCCACGATACGTTGGACCATTTGAAGTCATTGAGAAAATAGGCAAAGTGGCCTACAGACTGAACTTACCAGCTGAACTCAGTGCAGTTCACAACGTCTTTCACGTGTCGAATCTGAAGAAGTGTCTGTCAGATGAGACCCACATAGTTCCTCTGAAGGAGCTCACTATCGACGAACGGTTGCATTTCGTCGAAGAACCAGTTGAAATCACGGACCGGGATGTTAAGATCCTCAAGAACACCAGAATACCTCTTGTTCGAGTTCGTTGGAACTCCCGTCGTGGCCCAGAGTTCACCTGGGAACGCGAAGATCAAATGGAACTTAAATATCCCCAGTTGTTCGAAAACAATGCAACTACTACTGAGGCTGAAGCTGAAGCTACTACAGAAGTTCGGGATGAAGTCCCAAATCAACGAGGGGATGATGTGACACACCAGGAAAACCAGTAAACGATAACTTACCTAGCTTCCTCAGTAACCGCATGCTAAATTTCGGGACGAAATTTCTTTCAAGTTGGGGATAATGTGACAACTCGAGTTTCCAAGATTCTATCTTCGCATTTAGTGCACGCTAATTTTTTTTTATTTAGTTGTTAGTTAATACGACTCGTTGTTTCACAACGCTTACCTTTGTAATACGTAATATCGTATTTCGACTGATATTTTGTGCTTGGAAATCCCTAATATTTATTACATGTGATAGTATATTAATAAGGTTTGTATTAATATCATGTTAATTAAAAGATGGACCTTACTGAAACTAGTACTCATGAAATCACCCAAGTGGTGAAAACACTATAAGGTGATTTCGTCCAGCCATGACCAACGAAATCAGAAGATGGGCCTTGGCCCAGTGTGGGGTTGAGATATTTTATATATATAATCATTTTATAAACAAATCTTCTCGGAGAAGTTTCTCATTTACCAAACCTTATCTTAACACTTTGTCTCTCTCTCTACATCTGAAACCCACAAAGAGCTCCTCATTAGAAACCAAACCTCTGCTTAATTCTTGGTTAGTGATTTCATGATTCAAGTTGTTTTAATTACTTATTGTACGATTATTGGATGTTTAATCATGATGTATGTATACATTAATATATGTGATTATGTGGTTGATCTTGGTGTGCTTGTTAGATAATTATCATCCATGAACTGGGTGTATGTTTGAAGTTTGGATTAACAGTGGGTATATGTTATGAATGATAAACTGATGGAATTATGTTCTAGATTTCACAATGATTTGGTAGTGTAATTGTTATATATCATAATTTGATGGAATGATTTCATTATAATAGATCATGTAACTGTTAATCGATTAATTGTTGCTGGGTTTTTGTTACTGTAAGTTGTTGATGATGATGAATAGTTACGAAAACACCCCCCACAAAAGAAAGTGGACGAAATCACTAAAGTGATTTCAGCCCAAACAGTCCGGCCCAAAGGGTTTTCGGCCCACTTAAGGGTTTTCGGCCAAATGGGTGTTTTCGGCAACACTTAGGGGATTTCGGCCATGTTTGGTTTTCGGCACCTTGAGTGTTTTCGGCACTATTTGGTTTTCGGCTATAAAGGGATTTCGGCCCTCATGTGTTTTCGGCCCAACTGTTATCTGTTAACTGGTTACATTTATTCTGTTATCTGTTAACTGTTAACTGGTTAAATTTATTAAGTTGTTAACTTATTAAATTACATACAATAACTCTGATTAGTTATGTAACCATATTTAGCCTACTAACTGTCATTAACTCAGTTAACTTTACACACTATGTAAGATTCATGGATGACATTCTGTTAAATATATAACTCAGTTAAGTAAAGCATGTGACACAGTTAGTTACCAGTTTGTTAAATGTTAATTCTGTTAACCGTATATCCCTGTTTATATATGCTAACTCAGTTAAGCATACTAGCTTTATTAACTGTGATGTTGGTTAACTATATTAGAATTATTGAGAAGGCTATTATGAGGTAGATGAATGTGCATGAATAAGAGTAACTGTTTACATGATACAAGAATGCAAATTGCTAGACACGCTTTGTGATATTACTGTGATGATAGTTACATGTGAAATATTACGAACGTAAACTGACTGAACATACGTGCACTATAGGACTTGACTGATTAACTGTGAGCACTTAACTTAGCATACCGAGCAAACAAGGTGAGTTCACACTCTTACCAAGGCATGGGATTCCCGGGGTTGGGAATGGGATTGAAGGAATGAATTTGTACTTACAATGTTACTAGACTATCTACCATCGTCCTCGGATGCGAAGGACACATACGTAAAACCTATGTATACTTGTACACATCACTGTCCTCGGTTGTGAAGGACACTTACGTAAAACCTACGTAAACTTATACTCATTACTGCCTCGGGTTGTGTCAGGCACTTACGTAAAACCTACGTAAACCCCCGCGTACCCCTGTCCTCGGTTGTGAAGGACACTTACGTAAAACCTACGTAAACTTAGTACGTACTACTGTTCTCGGTAAGAAGGACACTTATGGTTACAAATAGTCTAGTGTATATGCAAACATGGGAAGCCCCCACTAATAGAACATACTATCGGCCCAGTATAGCCGCACGTTACGAAACGAACTTGCATTTACGAACTTACTTACTGTGAACTCGCTCAACTAGTTGTTGATTCTCTGTTACATGCCTTGCAGGACCTTAGGTACTTTTGGAGCTTGCACGGGAGGCACAGTCGTTGTGGACATGGATCGTGAATGTGTTGTTAAACTTTATGACATTTTGTACTTAAACTTATGTTGGGTTTTACATTAATGCTTCCGCTACACACTTGTTTATATTTGGTTTTGTAAACACCTATCGTATTGATGAATGACTTTTGATACACATACTTATGTTCAATATGATTGGTGGCTTGATCCTGGTCATGTCACGCCTCCAAGCGGTGGTACTCCGCGTGTGGATTTTGGGGGTGTGACAGATGAACACTGCCAGTTACCCACCAAAGTCTACTCAAACCTCTGCTGGATTGAAAAATGTAGCATTTCTTGCTTCAGGTGGCACCACTCCACAAGCTTCTGACCTAATCTACGCCAACGCTTCTGCTAGCGCATCGAAAGCTCCACAACTTGTTGAGAAGACTATCACTGTTGACACTCAAGCTTTGAAAGTGTCCACTGAAAACGTGGCACTTTTCAACACATTTCTGAGCAGCTATGAAGCCCTGATGTCTGGAGAACTGAAAAAGGAGATGTTCACTGCTGAAGACATGTATCAGGTTGATCCAGATGATACGGAGGAAATGGATCTGAAATGGCAAATGGCCATGATCACCTTGAGGCTAAAGAAATTTCAAGACAAGACAGGAAAGCGTTTGGGTCTGGGAAAAGCTGGTTTTGACAAATCCAAACTTAGGTGCTACAACTGCAAGAATCTTGGCCATTTCAAGCGGGAGTGTCCTCTGCTGAAAGAAGGAAACAGTGAAACTACTCCTGCTGTAAAGCAAATCACTGTTGAAGAAAACAAGAACAACGCGTCTCCCAGCACGCCAAAAGCTTTAGTCGTTGAAGACTATGATTGGAGTGAAGAAATTTCTGAAGCAAAGGAGCAAGTCAACAAAGCTCTGATGGCTAAGATCTCAAGTGAATCCTCATCGAGGCAGTTTGAAAAGCAGACACCTGGAATTCCAAAAGGAGACAATACCGCTGACAAAGGGTTGAAAAGCATTCTCACTTTAGTGGAGCCTGAAAATGAAAAGAAGTGTGGAGAAGCTGAGGAGCATGTTTCGAAAGAGGCATCTGATCAAAAGAAAGGTAAAGAAAAATTCCCAGCAGCCGCCATGAAAGCAGATTCATCAAAAGAGAAAGCTGACAAGGACTTGGTAAACAACATTCCACTTAGTTTCAAAGAAAAATTATGCACACCAGCATGCGTTGATGTCGTGGCACATTACAAGTCTCTTAATCTAGAATTTGAGAGACAAAAAGACAAGGCCTTAAATATGAATAACGAACTTAAACTGAACGAGGCCGCATACCAGAGAAAGTTGAATTCAACTTTAGCTGAGATGCAAACTCTAAAAGAATTTGTGATTAGAAAAGATTTCATCATTAACGATCTCACAGATAGATTAGAAAAGGCCTTAAATAAAAATAACAAATTGCAAATTATCATTGATAAATGGAATGTCAGTCAAAAGGCCTTTACTGACATCAAAAACTGCCAACGACCAACGTATGTGAAAGACGGGATCGGGTATAAGGATAGGCAAGGAAACGAAAGAAAACTCTTCCTTCCACCACATAGCAAAAACTATGTGCCTATACCTACTCCTCATCCCGAAAATGATCTCATTGATGAAAAGGCCTCTGTAGAACAAAACGATTCTTGTGAAAACGAAACAACCGCTAACTTTTCTAAAAGTAATGCAGATCCAATTGTGTGTAAAGAAGATGTGTGCGATGAGGATGGAGACTGCGGCGGTTCAAAAATAGGAATCGGATATTCAGGCGACAGTTATTCCACCGTTAACTGGTTCGTCTGGAATTGTTCTAAGAAAAACAATGTTAAGGATGAATGTAATAATTTAAGTAGGGTGGATGACTGTAATGGCCGAGTGCCTAAATTTAAATCTTCGGATGACTGTAAGGGCCATGTGCCTACATTTGAGACCCGTGATCGTGAACATGCTATGTTTGAATGTCATGATTTAAATTCTGCATTTTGTGATGATAAAGTTGTTTGTGAATCTCCTGTATTTGTGCCAGAATTGAAAAAGAATAGCTTTGGAATATTCCTCACCAAGGAAATTCCAGAATTTATTCCATCTCGAACAGGTATGACAGATTCTGAAAAGAGAGTCACTGAAGATCAATGCAACGAAGACTCAAGCTCTGCTGTGAAGACTTCAAGTCCTGAGGATGAGCGAATATCAGAAACATCAAACGAAGGTCGAACAACAGACAGTGAGAGCATAGAATTCTCAAGTGAAGAAATCTTGGAAACCTCAAGAGAAGATCAAACAACAAATGATGAAAGCTCTGAAAGTCCAAGTGTTGAAACATTTGAAGACCAAAATCCAGAAAGTTCAATCGAAGATCAAAGCTACAACGATTCAATTTACGAAGCAAGTGAAGAACATGACTCAAGTGAATATCAAATGTCTGAAAGCTCATCTGTTTACGACAATGATGAAGAACGTTCAGAAGATGAAAGAAGAGTTGACAAGAAAATGAAGAAAGCAGAAAGCTCAAGACACTCATCACATACATCATCTTCTAACACCAAAAGACCCAGACATAAAAGATGCTTTCGCTGTGGTCATTTAGGACATACAGCGAAACATTGTAAAACCAAGAAGTTTTCTAAACCAGAGCATGATTTTCTTACAAACGTCACATATCAGTTAAATGATCTTAAGAAGTCTGTTAAAAATCTGGTTGAGTCAACCGCCTATTTTTGGAAACAAAAAGAGGCCAAAGTGGTTCAAAACCACGATAGATTCGAAATGAAGCAAATCTGGATTCCCAAAACTAACTAATTTGTATATGTGTATTTTTGTGTATATCAGAATAAACTCCAGAAATGGCTCCGCTTGCTCATGGAATACATCTGGCATGTAGACAGCGGATGTTCAAGACACATGACAGGACTGAAGGAACTCCTGAAGAATTTTCGCTTCATCGATGGTGATTTCGTATCTTTCGCTAGAGACGATAAGGGAGGAAAGATTGTTGGAGTTGGAGATGTGGTGTCTGAAGCCCTCACTCTGGAGAATGTCAATTATGTGCCGGAGCTGTGCTATAATCTCATGAGTGTCTCACAAGTCTGTGATAAAGGAATATCGGTGCTTTTCAATGACATGGAATGCTTGTTCCTGAAGCCCGGATATGTTGTTCCTGCTGAAATGATCATGCTCACTGCCCCAAGACAAAACAACACTTACGTGCTCAACATGAAAAACGCCAAGACAAATGACAACTTAACCTGCTTGATCTCTAAGGCTTCAGAATCGGAATCACTGCTTTGGCATAGGCGACTGGGGCATGTTAATTTCAAAAATATGAACAAACTCTCTAAGTTAAACTTAGTTAGAGGTCTTCCAACTAAAGAATTTCCATTTTCTGAAAAATGCATTGCATGCGCCCAGGGAAAGCAACATAAGAAACCGCACAAGTCCAAAGCAGTGAACACGATTACGGCACCTCTTCAGTTGTTGCATATGGATCTTTTTGGTCCAATTAGTGTTAAAAGTCTTGCTAAAAGTTCTTATTGTTTGGTGATTATAGATGATTTCTCTCGTTTTTCATGGGTTTATTTTCTTGAGGCAAAAAGTGAGACAGCGGAAATTCTCAAGGCATTCATTCCCTTGATTGAGAACGTGGCCAAATTAAAAGTGAAGTCAATCAGAAGTAATAATGTCTCCGAATTCAAAAATCAAACTTTCATATCCTTCTGTGCAGAAAAGGGAATTCATCTTCAATATAGTGCAGCCAGAACTCCTCAACAAAATGGGGTTGCTGAACGCAAGAACAGAACATTGATTGAAGCCGCAAGGACCATGCTAGTGGACTCAAAGCTTCCAATCATCTTCTGGGCAGAAGCAGTTAACACGGCATGCTACGTTCTGAACAGGGTTCTCATTGTAAAACCACATGGAAAAACGGCGTATGAACTTCTCTTCAAAAGAAAGCCGCTTATTGATTTCTTCAGACCATTTGGATGCTCTTGCACTCTTCTAAACACTCAAGAGAATCTCATCAAGTTCGAAGCAGTGGGTGATGTCTGCTACTTTATGGGATCTTCATCCACTCAGAAAGCTTACAGAGTCTACAACAAAAGAACAAAGACGGTGATTGAATCGTACTATGTTGATTTTCAAGAAGGAAACTACACCAACACCGGAAGCACTCCTGATTGGTTCTATGATGTGGGTGTGATTTTTAACACCTTTGAAATTCCGGAAGTAGTTCCAGACACTGAACCTGTTGAAGACACTCATGTTGAATCACTGTTTGACTCATCCGACATTGGTTTAACTCCATTTACTACCCGTCTATCTCCATCAACTGCTGACCCTATTTTGGCCGTAAATGAAGCAACTGGTGACACTTCGCCTGAGAACACCCAAGAAAACGGTGCTTCTTCTTCACAGGCGAATGTGAATGAACCAACTCAAGAAGATGATCCACCAGTGATTTACGTGGACGAACACTTCACCAACCTTCCGCAGCAAATTGAATCTCTGACAAATGCCGGATACAAGACGAATCGAAATCATCCTCTTGAAAATGTTATCGGCGCAGTTGAAGAAGGAGTGCGTACACGCGGGCAATCGTCAAGCATCAACAAAGGGCTATTTGCAACTTTTCTGTCACAATCAGTTCCACGAGACATCGAAGACGCTATCCAAGACTCCAGTTGGGTTCAGGCAATGCAAGAAGAACTATCTCAATTCAGGAAGCTAAAAGTTTGGGAGCTAGTAGATTTACCTGAAGGAAAGTTTCCAATTGGTACTAAATGGGTCTTCCGAAACAAGATGGATGATCGTGGAGTGGTAATCAAGAACAAGGCTCGACTGGTGGTCCAGGGTTTTCGGCAGGAAGAAGGAATCGACTACGAAGAAGTGTTTGCTCCGGTTGCACGACTGGAAGCCATCAGAATATTCCTAGCTTACGCGTCTTACAGAAATTTCAAAGTTTTTCAGATGGACGTAAAGAGCGCTTTTCTATATGGGAAGGTAAAAGAAGAAGTCTACGTGTGTCAGCCTCCGGGTTTCGAAGATCCTCATTTTCCAGGACGCTACTACAAGTTGGACAAAGCCCTCTATGGTCTTCACCAAGCTCCACGTGCTTGGTACGAGACTTTGTCAACTTATCTTCTGAAGTGTGGATACACCAGAGGAACGATCGACATGACTCTCTTCACCAAAAGAGTCGGGGAAGACGTAATGCTGGTTCAGATTTATGTGGACGATATCATCTTCGGGTCGACCAACGAAAAACTATGTAGAGATTTCGAGTCTGTCATGAAGGCACAATTTGAAATAAGCATGATGGGAGAGCTGACGTTCTTCTTGGGGCTAGAAGTGAAGCAAAAGGAAGACGGGATTCTTATTCATCAGGCCAAGTACATTCGGGATATTCTCGCAAAGTACAACCTGAACGACTGCAAAGTTGCAACTACTCCATTTGCTTCTCAGACGGAGCTTACTCTAGATCTGCAAGGAAAACCTGTAAACAAGTCATTCTATCGCTCGATGATCGGATCTCTGATGTACTTAACGGCTAGCAGGCCTGACATCATGTGGGCTGTCTGTCTCTGTGCTCGCTTTCAGACTAATCCCAAGGAATCTCATGAAACCGCTGTGAAGCGCATCTTCCGCTATCTTAAAGGAACTCCGAAACTAGGTCTTTGGTATCCTAAAGATAGTAATTTTGATCTTATTGCTTATTCTGACAGTGATCATGCAGGTTGTAAAGTAGATCGCAGGTATGTATCAGGGGGATGTCAATTCTTGGGAAATCGTCAGATCTCATGGCAAAGCAAGAAACAGACCACTGTGTCCACCTCCACCGCTCAAGCAGAATACACCGCGGCCTACAGTTGCTGTTCACAAGTTCTCTGGATACAAAATCAGTTGTTGGATTATGGAATCAACATCATGAAGACTCCTATATTCATCGACAATGAGGCATGTCTAGGAATTGTGAAGAATCCCATCCACCACTCCAGAACAAAGCATATCGAAATTCGTATTCACGCAATTCGAGATGCGTACGAGAAAGGATACATTCAAGTGGTACCAGTGGATACAACCCAGCAACGGGCCGACATTTTCACCAAAGCTTTCGATAAAACGCGATTCAACCAGCTGGTAACCTGGTTGGAAATGGTAAATTTCCTTGAATGGAAATGAATCTTGTGTCCAAAAGCTTTCGTAAATACACTTCCTTTGTCTATAGGTTTCTTAAAAAAAAAAAAAAAAAAAAAAAAAAACGTTTGTTGAAAGTAAAACAAGTATCGTACAGCGTTGGCCACCAAAAAGATTTTCTGATTCTTAAAATTTTATTTTAGGGCAAATGGACTTTCGAAAATAAAGATTTTAGGGGGGATATTCAAGAAAATCAAAATGAGATGCTTGTTTCTGACTCCTGTTAGAGGAAATGATAGAAAAATTGCTAACACTTTGCCATTTCTTGTAAAACAGAAAAGCCTACAAAAAGAAATCGGGGTACCAAGCAACGACGTGTCGGTAGATTCAGCAACACCGACGAGTAAACTGCTGTTAGGGAGCAAAACAAAACATCTACACAAGGATTCTGGCTTTTCTCAGGCATTACGCATCTTGTGGGTAACACGTTGCGGCATATGGCTTAATGGTCTTAAATCTTGTGTTGATAGATTGCCAAAGTCTGAAATCTCGGGTCTTTATATTGGTTTCCATTCGGGGGGTATCATAGTTGGTCTTCTGCTGCATCCAGATACATGCTGACCTAGAACTTCTATGATATCCCTTCATAATAAGCGCCTTAAAAAAAAGGCCAAACCCTTTCATAATAAGTGCCTTTTGTGGCCAGAAACCTTTTGATGGATTAGTTTCGGTCTCTCTGTTGTACGAAAGTACTGACCTGTTCACCGAACTATCTGTCTCGCCCTCGATAGTTCTTGGAATCTCTGTTGTACGAAAGTACAGACCTGATCTCCGTTCTATCGTTGAAATGAATGGATTCAATATACTCACCTGTTATGAAGAACCTTTGTGCATACCTTGATCACGGGGGTATGTCCTGACGTGGGACTCACGGGCGTGATGTTTCTATTCTCAATAGCTTGTGTGGGGGCCATAGAAGTCTTGTCAATATTACCGAAAACATGATAAAAGCGCTCTCCGAAGGCATGTTGAAAGAAGGATGCATGGATTTAAGCGGACAAACATACTGGCAGTTTTTCTTGTGCCCTGGTTAGTACTTATTAATAATAATAATAAATAAGGAATTGGCAAGTGTTGGCGATATGATCTTCTGCAGGTAAGTCACCGAGCGTCGAATGTTTCAAGAAGTTCCGCATCAAATGGAACCTCCCAGAGCTGGAATTTCAAAATTCGGAGTCTAATTGGCCCAAATTTTCTCTGTTGTGTAAATATTTAGTAATCTTTAGCGTTTTAAACAAAACTGGGCACGCTTTTCGAGAAAGTTTGAAATTAACGAGCGAAATTAAAATTATTTTGAAAACTTATTAAAGGCAGCGAAATTAAGATACCAGCGAAATAGTTATTTCGCCCGGTACGGAAATCAGTGTATAAATATCGTGTAACCGTCATTTTTCAAAACTTTTCAAAAATAAAACCTCTTCATCTTCTCTCTCGCTCATCTTCGGACACACTCTCAAATCGACACAAGATTTATTTTCGTTCAAGGATCATCAGGTAAATTCTTCGATTAATCATCATTTTCAACAATCGTAGTCATCCGTTCACAATTTCGGTAAACTGTACAATGTTTGAATTTCTTTGACTGATATTTGTGTTCATAAGCCCTAAAAATCTGAATCCGTAATCTTTGTCCGAAATCCTTGTGGTTTGATTTGGATGTCTGTTTTTAAGAACCGATCAAACAAAGTTTCACAATGAACTCATCCGTGATCGTTGCTTGGACATAACTAAATCGGTGATGAAATGTTAGGGTTTTAAAAGGGTTTAAGATGAACTCGATGATGACAGCAAATTAAAGATGAACGTAGCGAACTCAGCGAAGATAACAAGGAATCTCTAAAGTCTCGAACGCGAGTTTGAGCAACCGGTGGAATAATCTATTTCACCGGTAATGTGGCCGAGACAAGTGTCTCCACTGCTGAATCATTTCCGAAACAAAACCATGTCTTCGCCAAATTCGCTAGCGAAATTATCTCGAGTAAACGTGTTCGCTGCTAAATCGCTCCGAGGTCAGAACTCCTTTGTGCTCGCTGTTGGGTCATCTTCGCTGGTGGATCGTTCTCGATGAGATAACCTTCGACCCGGCAGCGATGACAATAACAGACCTGGCAACGATCTTACTTTAATTTAAATTTTCTTTTTGTAAATTCTCTTGTAAATATTTGTCTCTATCTTAACGTTTCTCTCACTTGGCTCGTTTGGTGTTTCAGAAGCAGTATGGTGAAGAATCTCGAGTGGGATAAAACGTTGAAACATAATCAAAGCATCAATCTAGATGAAGTGCCTCAAGATTTTGAAGATGTAACCAGATGGGTGCGTTCCAGTAGAATCGGTTATGCTGTGGAGACAGCTGTTAAAGTGTACAAGACTCACATACAACAATTCTGGGAAAACGCAAAACCGGAAGCCATCAACAACAAAAGAGGGATAGTGTCAACGGTTTGCAACAAAAGAGTAGAGGTGACTGAAGACCGGATACGCCAGGTTCTGAAGCTTCAAGACAATGATCAAGATCCGTTAAGTCTGAATCAAGATGATATCCTGGATGGTTTTCGAGGGATGGGCTATCCTGGAGATTTCCGTCAAAAGAAAGAGATCAAGAGAGGAGGACTCACCAGAGACTGGAGATTCATTGTTCATGTTATTTCTACGAGTCTGGCACACCGAAAGGGTGGCTTTGATGGATTGAACTTGGAATGGTCGGCAGCCATGCTAAATCTGTGTCTTAAACAAAAATTTAATCTCTCGGGCTTGATATTCAAATACATGCTTGAAAATGTAAGTGGAGCAACGTGGGCGATGTATCCAAGATTCGTTCAAATGCTGATAAATAACCAACACAAAGATCTTCCAACTGATGGAGATCTTTACAAGTTCCACATCTCCACAAGCCGTCAGTACACTAAGATAAAGACTAAGGAATGGGTGATGTTGCATGATTGGATGTACCGAGCAGAGAGACTCCCAATAGTAAAGGAAGCTTATAAGAAGTACAAGGAAGCTGTTCAAGAAAAACAACAACGAGATGCTCTCGCTCAAGCCGAAGCAGCTGCAAAAGAAGAACGCGCTAAACGAAAAAGGAAAGAAAAACAGACAGCTGAAGACGAACACCCAAAAGAAAAAGGGCATCGGAAAGCACTGAACGATTTATGGATGCAGGCATAAGGGCGGCCGAGTCAGATGAACACCGCCAGCACATTAAAGATTTGAAAGCGATTCACGCCCTGCAAGAAAAGGAGAAAAGAGAAAAGAAGTTGAAACGAAAAGAGATATCACCCACAGAAAGACCAGAGATTGTGACTGAGGAAGTTCAATCGTTAAATGACTTCGTAGATGCAATGATCGTTGACCCCGATGAAGCATCTGCGAGCAAGCGGCCTTCCAAAGTATCTCCTGTAAAACCAACGAGGTTTTCAAAGCCACCAGTCCCGCCTCAAAGGATTCGTCCCTTTCAAGAGCTTTACGATAAACTTGTTGAGAACGCCAGTCCATCTGTGGCAAAGGAAATCTGTCTTCTCAAAAATCAAGTCAACGACACAAACATTCTAAGAGAGAAGATTAAAGATCAGCGTAAGAAGAATAAGGAGATGAATGCCTACATGGCCAAGCAGTCCAAGTTCATCAGGTTCCAGCAAGCTGGGTTGGAGAAAATGTATAGAATGATGAGAGGCATGTGTGAGCAGATGAAAGTAAAACCCATGTTTTCCTTTGAAGAAATCTTCGACTTTGAGGGTTTCGTGGAAGAAGAAAATGCTCGAAAGGAGAAGGAGGCTGAAGCCAAGAAAAAGCGTTTGGAATCGGTGGAAAAAGTAACTGAGGGAAACGAAAGTGATGAAGAGGAAGGGGATCGAGACGTTATGCCATCCAAATTCCTCGAATGGGGTCTTGAAGAAGAAGTTCTCTACGAACAAGAAAATGGAAAAACCTCCTCTCCTGAACATCCTGAATGGTTCAAGAAAGAGAGAGAACGAATCCCAGTCCTTTATCAAGTCATAATAGTAGAAAAAAGTGAAGCCACTGATAAGATCCTCAGCTGGATGTACGACAATCTTCGAGGAATGTTTGTGGTAAAGAGACGTGGTGGAGTAATCCAGTACTTCCAGACCGGCTTTGATCTTTTCACACTTCCTAGGTGGGATCTTCGGGAACTTGGTCGCCTAGACATATTAAACCCAGAAGAAAGAGGAATCGGGAGGGATTTCGAGCGGATTATTGCCAAAGAAAGCGTCAAGGGTTTCCCCAATCATGCTCCACAGCGTCCAAGACGCAGAGTTTCAAAGACAACCATTGATCCAGTAACCGGAAAGGAAAAAGTGACGTGGGTGATCAACCCTGCCAAAGTTGTCACGAGGATCAAGCTTCCAGAAGAAGTGCCTGTCGCCCTCAATGATTTTAAGAAATGGTTTTACGACAGCAGGACTGGTGAAGCTGTTATAAGATCCAATGCAAATGAGGATATTCGTATTCTGGATCCAATGGATGTTTTTATGTTTGGGCTCTCAGATCTAACCATATTGAACGCTAGCCGTATAAATGTGGGAGCTGGTAATGCAAACATGGATGAGGCAGCGTTATTTCAGAGAGCGGTGGAGCGAGCCTGGAAGTTGAAAAGAGACATACTGGATCTGGTAGATAGAATTGAGAAGAGAAAAGAAAAAGGAAGCAAGAAAGAAGAAGAAACACGAACGAAAGACAGAAGGAACTCCTGCTTCCACAACTGAACCCATCACAACGTCACCACCTCCGGCCTCATCCACATATGAGGCCACTAAGGAGGACCAACCAATTAGTGAAGCTGCAACAGCTCAAGAAACTCAAGCTGTGCCAATCGAGACCGAAGCACCAACAGAAACGTCAACAAGCAACGAAAAACCAACAGAGCCTGAAAAGCAAGCGACAGAGAATCCAGCGACCACAACTGAAGATTGAAACGACAAGTATGCAACGATCTAGGGGGGATATTGTTAGAACTTTTGAGATCGTTGATACTTGTGCTAGATTAGTTTAGTCATAGTCTGTAGCTATTTTGAATGTACAAGGGCTTATTTTGTAATTCTCTAGAAGATAGTTTCCTGACTTAGTGTAGATAAGATTCCAGCAAATTTATAAATTTGCTGGCTTATCAGGAACACTATATATAGCCCTCTCATTGTAACCTTGGTAAGCTTTTGGCTCTTGAATGAATATTGGTGTTGTTACATTCTTGTGTTGATCTTGTGCTCAAATCTGATATCCAAGGTGGTTTATTGTTATATCTTATTATTTGGATTCAATACAACACTTGTTGTATTCATTAATCCATAAGCTTCACCTTCTTCTTTGATCTTTCTTAACTTTTCATATCTCAAACACCTAATCAATAGGTGTTATGGGTTAAAACAACCAACCACTGTGATCCGGATTCGTTTTGGGAACTACACCAATATTGCATGTTACTTGTTACTTGATGAATGCTTGTATGTTATGTTAACACAGTGATTGTTGACTGACGCCTTAGCAACGATAGTACTATTTGTTTGGACTCAGCACCTGTCGTGGACAGGGGTTGTTAAGGTCACCTCTCACATGTCACGGTGGTGATATGTGTTGTGCATTCTACAACTCGCAGTCTAGTCTGTGCATATTTCATTGTCGATAACCTACTAGCTTTGCATTATACATGTTACATGCTGGTTATGCGTAAACGTTTCAAACTCTACTATTACTATCAAACTTGTATGCTCACCTTTACACTATGTGTATTGACTTTATTTTAACGTATGTGACAGGTGCATAAGATGCTAGGAATAACTGTGCTTTGGTGAATCAAGCTAGGGGTCTAGTTATGTCACGCTTAAATTTGAGTCGTCGGAACAATATTTGTTTTTGAGACAATTATTTGTAATAACTGTTTTTATTTGGATATGTTGTGGTATGGGACATGACGTTTAAATATCCAGTAATGAATAGTTGTTAAGGATACTCATGGACAATCTGTTTCGCTCAGTGCCATGCCCTGATGTTTCCGCCATTGGTTGGGGTGTGACAAAGGGTGCCTTCGTACGAGGTCGGTGCCTTCATACGAGGTCAGTGCCGTTGTACGAGGCCAGTGCCGTCGTACGAGGCCAGTGCCTTTGTACAAAGTCGGGCTTCGTATAAGCCAGTCCGGCTTGCGTAAGTGGCTGTTTTTGGCATTCGGAGCTATGTTTTCGCCTGAATCGGATGTGTTTTCGAGTCCTTTTCATGACGGTTTCGACACACTTCGTCCCACTATCCAGTGAACGAAACATATGTCGGTTTTGATCCGTTTTAGTGTAAAAATCGCGTTTAAAACACCTTTTCCTTGAATTAAACAGTTGGTGAGTGCGAGATATTCAGATCTCTATCTTGGAAAGCCAAAGCTAAGACCAAGACACTCGTTTAGGTGCAAATCCATAGCAAAATCAGAAGTTTTGATGAAAAAGATGAAAGTTTTTGTAAAATAGAGAAGTTTTATATGAAATCGGAGTTAAACTCGTGAAAAATCATTGTGGAAAACGTTGTGATACTTGTAAAAATAATGATTCTTACTTGGGATGCAGAGAGAAACAAGTAGGGAGTGTTCTTGAGTGAAATGGCAGCAAGTGATGAATGAAGGAATGTGCTAAGTATTTATAGAGAGAGCTGTTGGTTTTGTACAAAGTTGGTGCCTTCGTACGAAGCCAGTGCCTTCGTAAGAAGGTGGTGTCTTCGTACGTGGGGACCTGTTTCATGCTAGAAATTCTCGTTTCGCGTGTCGGGTGTTCGTTTGGTTACGTTAATTAGTTCGAGTACTTTAAGTATTTTAGCGTTTTTTCGTACAAGCCGGTACGGCTAGTGCAAGTGGCTATTTTGGCATTCGGAGCTGTGTTTTTGCCTGAATCGGATGTGTTTTCGAGTCCTTTTCATGACGGTTTTGACACCACTTTGTCCCACTATACAGTGAACGAAACATATGTTGGTTTTGGTCCGTTTTAGTGAAAAAATCGTGTTTAAAACACTTTTTCCTTGGATTAAACACTTGGTGAGTGCGAGATATTCAGATCTCTATCTTGGAAAGCCAAAGCTAAGCCCAATACACTCGTTTAAGTGCAAATCCATAGCAAAATCAGAAGTTTTGATGAAAAAGATGAAGGTTTTTGTAAAATTGAGAAGTTGTAGATGAAATCGGATATAAACTCGTGAAAAATCGTTGTGGACAACGTTGTGATACTTGTAAAAATAATGATTCTTACTTGGGATGCAGAGAGAAACAAGTAGGGAGTGTTCTTGAGTGAAATAGCAGCAAGTGATGAATGAAGGAGTGTGCTAAGTATTTATAGAGAGAGCTGCTAGTTCTGTACGAAGCTAGTGCCTTCGTACGAAGCCAATGCCTTCGTACGAAGGTGGTGTCTTCGTACGAGGGACCTGTTTTGTGCTATAAATTCTTGTTTCGCGTGTCGGGTGTTTGTTTCGTGTGTTTGGTTGTGTTAATTATTTCGAGTACTTTAAGTATTTTAGTGTGGTAATTAAGTGGCGTGTTGCGTTGCGTTTTAGTGTGGTAAATCGAGTTGCGCGAGTGAGCGTTTGAGCGTTTTAAGAGAGTATCCAACACATATAACATATTTAACATTTAAACACACAATAAAACAATTAATATATGTAAACTCGCGTTTTGAGTTCTCATTGAGTTTGCATTGAGATGAGCGTTTAAGTAATAAGCATTTAATGCGATAAATAAGCTATATATAAAAAGCGTTTAAAATGTGGTTAACCAAGGGTTAATCATCGAATCTCGGAGTACAAGCTTTTACGAATGAATCAACGATAAAATAGAAACAACTAGGAATGACTTTCGGTTGTCGGGTTGTTACAGTCTCTCATACTTTAGGGAATTTCGTCCCGAAATTAAGTAGTAGACGTAACAAAGAGTTGTAGATATTTCGCCTTCATATCATTTTCGAGTTCCCAAGTGAACTCGGCGCCGCGTTTGCCTTCCCATCTTACCTTCACTATAAGAATGCAACTACGTTAAAGTTTCTTGGTCTCTCGATCCATGATTTCCACTGGCTTTTCTACGAAGTGTGCTGTCTCGTTTACTTGCAAGTCTTCAAGAGGTACCTGGAGATTTTCTTCAGCTAGACACTTCTTGAGGTTTGAGACGTGAAAAGTCGGGTGTACGTTGCTGAGTTTAACCGGTAATTTGAGTCAGTAGGCCACTTTACCAATTCTTTCAAGAATCTTGAAGGGGCCCACGTAACGTGGCGCTAGTTTCCCTTTCTTGCCGAATCGGATCGCCCCTATCCAAGGTGAAAGATTTAAGAGGACATGATCTCCAACTTTGAACTCTAGGGGCTTGCGGCATTTATCAGCGCAACTCTTTTGACGACTCCGAACTTTCAGGAGATTGTCTCTTATTTGGAGAATCTTGTCTGTCGTTTCTTGTATTAACTCGGGACCGGTAATCTGTGCATCTCCGATCTCGTGCCAAACAATAGGCGATCGAGATCTTCTACCGTATAGTGCCTCAAAGGGTGCCATTTGTATACTAGCATGATAACTGTTATTGTACGAAAATTATACTAAGGGTAAATGCGAATCCCAATTACCACCAAAATCTATAACGCACGAACGAAGCATTTCCTCGAGGGTGTGGATCATGCGCTCAGTCTGACCATCAGTCTGGGGATGGAATGCGGTACTGAGATTGAGAGTCGTACCGAGAGTGGATTGGAATGTCTCCCAGAGACGTGAGGTAAAACGACCATCGCGGTCAGAGATGATGCCACGAGGCGTCCCGTGTCGACAAATGACTTCGTCGGTATAGATTCGTGCTAATCGTTCAACCTTAAAGTCTTCTCGTATCGGAATGAAATGAGCAGGTTTTGTAAGAGGATCAACGATAACCCAAATGCTATCGTGACCAGAAGGCGTGCGAGGGAGTTTTGTAATAAAATATATGGCGATACTTTCCCATTTCCACATCGGGATTTCGGGTTGTTCGAGCAAACCAGAGGGTCGTTGATGTTCGGCCTTAACCTTCAAGCAAGTTAGGCATTTCGAAACATACATAGCGATATCCTTTTTCATGCCCAGCCACCAATACCTTTAACGGAGGTCTTGGTACATGTTTT
Source organism: Helianthus tuberosus (assembly GCA_030545235.1). Lineage (NCBI taxonomy): Eukaryota > Viridiplantae > Streptophyta > Magnoliopsida > Asterales > Asteraceae > Helianthus > Helianthus tuberosus. The sequence continues at coordinate 51,393 of JARYGA010005965.1, forward strand.
CAGCACCGGGGTGAATGGAGTATCGGGATTTGTGAGGTTCAATCATCAATATCTCCCGGAGGTTATTGTGACTAGGAATCCAAATACGGTCGAGATAGTGAAAGATACCGTTTGATTTATTCACTAACTAAGTTTCGGCACCACACTTCATTTACTCTTTCAAGGTATTCTCAATGAAGCATGCGTGTTGCGTGTCGCGAATTAAGGCTTCAAGATCATTTTGAGCTTGAACGTTACGGATACTATGCACATAGCTTCGTCAGCTGAGGGTATCGGCTATGTCGTTTTCCTTGCCAGGATAGTAGCATATCTTGCAATCATAGTCGTTGAGAAGTTCAACCCATCTGCGTTGGCGCATGTTCAGTTCTTTCTGATTCAAAATATGTTGTAAGCTCTTATGGTCGGTGAAAACTGTGCACTTTGTACCATAAAGGTAGTGTCGCGATATCTTTAACGCAAAAACAACTGCACCAAGCTCGAGATCGTGGGTGGTGTACATCTTCTCGTGAATCTTGAGTTTTCAAGACGCATACGCGATAACCTTGTCTTGTTGCATAAGAACACAACCGAGACCTAGGTTAGAGGCATCGCAATAAACAATGAAATCGTCATTTCCGTCGGGGAGTGCGAGGATAGGAGTTTTGCAAAGCATACGTTTGAGAGTTTGAAAGGCGTCCTCTTGCTCAGAACCCCAAACAAAAGGTTTGTCCTTATGAGTTAGGACGGTTAGAGGTACGGCGATTATAGAAAAGTCGGTGATGAATCGACGGTAGTATCCCGCCAATCCGAGAAAAGAACGGATTTCGGATGGAGTCTTTGGCGTAATCCAACTCTTTACAGCTTCAATCTTCGTCGGATCGATGTGAATTCCTTGACTATTAGCAATGTGACCAAGGAATTGAACCTACTCTAGCCAAAATTCACACTTGGAAAACTTGGCGTAGAGGCGATTTCCTTGAAGAAGTTTGAGAACTAAACGAAGATATTGCGCGTATTCGGTTCTCAACTTCCAGTAGATAAGGATATCATCAATAAACACAATGACGAAACAATCCAAAAATTCTTTGCACACACGGTTCATCAAATCCATGATGTGACAACTCGAACTTTCAAGGTTAGTGTCGTCTAACCCCGTAACTTTTAAATCTTGTATTATTCCTTTTACACTACATTTTATCACTCGTTGCGGTGAATGCTTGTTATTTGCTACTTGTTGAAACTTAACGTAAACGAGGATCATTGTTTGTATGTTTAGGCCGCACACACACTTAGATTATACTTGGGCCGCACTTGTTATACACCCCTTCGGCCCACAAACACACGAGTCATTCTAGGCTGAGTTGCACGAGCACAATCTCTAAACCGAAGCCCAAACCGAGCACATTTGTACACCGGGCCAATGTATGGGCCTAGTAGAACCCTAGTGGAAGTTAGGTTGGGGCCGGCTATTGGTGTTAGTCTTTATACACCACATGAAATTCATGTAACATGATAACACACACATAATCAAACCCTAGTTTCTCCTCCCTCTCATCAAGACCCGACGACAATTCCCTTTCCACTTGAAGACTTCATCGCGCCCATTCTTCTCCACTCGGTTAGTAAATCATCACCCTTGTCAAGAGATAAACTGGGTAGCATAAATACATGAGGTTGCGTCTGATTGTGTTCTTGTTTATTCTAATGCTTAGGGTTTCATGTTAGCAAATATTATTAAGAAACAAACTCATATTAACTAAATGTTAGAATGGTTATTATTGATGATTATTGTTGTATCATTGTTGAATGATCCATGATTGCACATAAATGTACTGCAATTACTGTTAGTGATTCGTTGTTTATGATCGGCAGACTTAGGGTTATATATGGTTAAACTATTCATTAGTGTAAAATGGTATGAATGATTATTATGAGAAGGTGAATCCGATTATGTATGGTCAGATTCGTGTTACACGATGTTAAACTGTTGCTGGAATGATCATACTGATAATACTTGTATATAATAGAGGTTGTAGAAATCAGGACGATCTGTGAATGATGAGGGAGTTTCATCGGGCTTGTGGTGATGAAACATGGGGGGATTTCGTCGGAGTTTCGTTGGGCTTGTGGCAACGAAACATGGGGGATTTCGTCGGAGTTTCGTCGGAATAAGTGGCGACGAAACATGGGAGTTTCGTTGTGTGTTATCTGAGTTATAGCATACTGTTGGGCTTCAATGGGCCACATGCTCACACATGCACACTTTCTGAATTGGTACTGGGCCGCACCATGTTTAGATTATCGGAATGTGCTGATTAAGTCGTTGCTTGTCTTGTATGCTAGTGATACGAGATTGTAGGTAGCCCACATGAATATTGTGTGTTATGTGAAGATTTATGATTTACAATTGGTTGAATGCTAACTGTTAATGGTAGTGGACTTGGTCGGTTTGGGTATTAAGGGAATGGGCCACAAGCAAAGCATAACGGGTATAATATTATCACAGGCCACACCAAGCCTAGATGAAATATTAACTTGTGAATTATTAACTTGATTAGTTGGCATGTCCTTGTGTTGAAAAGTTAAGTGCTAAATGTCTTGTAAATATGGAACCATGAGATGAATTCCCCTTACGAACCGAGTACATGCTAAGTGATTATTTGGTGACATTGGATCGATAGATTAACTGTTATGACACGAATTACACGTGTGTTACATGTAACTTAATGGTGTGTTATGTGAATAGGGGATGCATGAACTATTTGTACGCGTAGTATGTGGATTATGTGCACCCGAAACTGATTGGGTCGGTAACCATGATAGGACGTGTTTGATCAACTGTTAAACAAGTAACTAATCTGACCGAGCAAACCAAGGTGAGTTCACACTTTCTATAAGGCATGAGATTCCCGGTGGTTGGGAATGCGTTAAGAAACTAAAACGAAACCTGCATATTCTCCTTTGGTAGAATATGTACCTCCATCCTCGTTGGGAAGGATGACAACATTTAACCTGCGTATTCTCCTTGGGTAGATTACGTACCTCCGTCCTCAGTTGGAAGGACGACAACATATAACTTACTAGACAAAAACTCTATCATTAAGTCCCTCATTTTTATATCAACTTAATCGCCGGGCCAATGGCGACTGGGTCATTAGTTAAATAGCGCTATTAGGTTTGACAAGCCTCACACCATGCCGTAGAGGACGGGAGTGGACTAACGGATCTGGGCACTTAGTCAATGATGATTGACATTGACGTAGGGCACAACATACTCCAGTCAATTGTCGATATGGTAACGGTCTAGTGGTTAACATGGGGTAGCCCCCACTGGTTATGGTTATGGTTTGGGAAACAAGGAATTGGTTAACTCATGGTTTACGAATGAACTTATGGTGTTTGGAACAACTTTAAAATGAACACCAACTGTGAACTCGCTCAACTTTGTGGTGGATTCGTTGTTACATGCCTTGCAGGTCTTTAGGTGCATATTTGTTGGAACTTGCTATCTGGGAGGTTGGAGTGGTCATGGGTCGAGATACATGGAATCGCAACATAAGATGATGCGTGTGAAGTGTGTATATAAGTTTAAGTATATTTTAAGCCCTTTTACACTTTTTAGCCAAGTTTTAAATTTATAAAACACGATATTTACTAACACTAAACACACATATGGGCAAGTGCACCCATCGTGAGCGTAGTATAGTGTTGGTAAGATACCGAGGTCGTCCAAGGACACAAGAGCTTCTAGTACCGGTTTATCCTCAACGTCTAATCAAATCAAAAGTTTAAAAAAAAGGTTTGAAACTAGAAAAATAAAAACTAACTAAAATGCTGAAAAAAAAACAGATAGACAAGTTGAATCACTTGGCTCCGACTCGAGTTTAGTGTAACCTTTGATTATTTCCGCACTTTTGCATTTTTTAAGAGATTATCTTAGTTATTGTAGTAGGCCCCTCTTTTGAAGGTGGCGTTACCCTCAACCCAGTAGTTTGAGTCAGCAAGGATACAATCCTAAAGGGTTGGATTTTTGAAAGATAATTAATTAAGTTATTAATGCGTATTGTGGTAGGCCCCTCTTTTGAAGGTGACGTTACCCTCGGCTAAGTAGTCTGAGTCAGCAGGAATACAGTCCTAAGTAGCCGGGTTAAAGTATTAATAGTAGCTTACATATGAGGGGATCAAAGAGTTTGGACCCCCGCCATCCAATACCGGTGGGTATTGAAGGAGGTCCTACTAAATTTGACCCAGGTCCTTGCAGGATCTATACACTGAACAAGGCAAGACTCTTACTAAACCGTTCCCTTAACCCCCCGACCAGGTAGCCAACATACCTCTATATAGACCGTGGAGATATGAATGGTGAAAATCTTTTATTTTATATAGACCGTAAAATAATGCCAAGACACCACGGACAAACGATAAGGAAGAATCACCTTCAACATAAGAAACTAGTTATTAAAGTCATTAATACATAACCAAGTAAAAAGTGCGAAAAGATTAAAAATAAAAAGTATTACACTAGACACTTGTCTTCACCAAGTGATGTAAGAGACTTAGGCAAACATGGCCTTTGATTGTCAAGAACTCTTACGATCAATCTTGGATCCCGAGATGACTCACACACTCTATGATGGACAATGGATGATTGTGGTGGATGATGGTGTTGTGATGGTGGTGGGTGGTGGGTGAAGTATGAGAGAGGTGGTGTTGCAAATGCTTTGGATCATTTTCTGACCCAAACGAGTCGATCATGAGAGTTTTTACTCAATACGAGAGGCGGAAACAAACGTATCGAGGTAATTCAGCTTGCAATTCACTTTAAACTGTCTTTAGATTGAAACTAGATCAATTACAATGCTGTAGACACTTCGGCAGAGCTTCGCTACCGGAATCAGAATCGTTACAATTGAATAGGCATGACATGTATTTATAGGTGAGGTAATTTCGCATGAAACAGTTCATGCGAAATAGTAATTTCGCATGAAATTACTTAAACAAAATTATCATTCACACGAAATTATAATTTTGTGTGAAATACCCTTAATTTTGTATGAAATGACCTATGTGTCATTTCATGCGAAATACCTATAAACACATATTTCCTCGTTTTCCGTGCCCTGATCTATCTATTACAATACAAGACTCGATACAAGACGAAGTCGACAGACGTATGCACCAACAGACTCCCCCTCGGATGTTGACGAAGTCTTCAGTGTCGAGTCTTCGGTTGTCAAACCTTCAGCCTTTATCAGTCTTCTCGATCTCTCCAAATATTCTCCATTGTAAGCATCCTCAATCAATCTCTTTCTCTTTCTCTCAGAATCTCAACTTGACTCTATACTCCTCTTGATCAAGTCTCTTGATTTCTTAAGCTTTTCATAGGTTCAGAAATGTCTCCTGGCACTTCGTAGCAACAGGATCTGAAACCTGGCTTTAACGTCTTCAGACTCCCCCTTTCGATAAGCTGGGATCACAGTCTGGAATTCACTTTTCACAGGTTCTAAGATTGAAACCTGGCTTTTCTCAAACTTCGTTCCTGCACAATCTCTACCTCAAACATAAGTTTCACAATTTTAAGATTTTTATAAAATTATATCATTTGCAGGTATTTTTCCAGAATGATTTATCATTTAAAAGCTTCTAATGATCACTTGTAAACAAACATCTTTTTCTCAAACACACTTTCCCAAACCCGTTCATCATGTTTAGCACTTGGAATTTTGAAAATCAGCTCTTCAACAACAGTTGTCGAAAATCTTTTTGGATTTAAAAAAAAAAATTATGCTAAAACATAATCTTTTCAGGTTTTTCTAAGATTTTCAGTGTGTAAAAAATGCAATAAAGAAATATCTACAAACAATATTTTTGTGAGTTTGTGTTAGAGGATCATATCAGTTTATGAAACAAATCACCAACACCGTTAAGCTTTTTAAACATTTTAAGTTCTAAACGATTCACTTAGATTGTCAGTATACTGATCCACTTAAATTTTCACACAAATTTCAACTGTTTCGAGATACGAGATTAATGTTTTAAGCACTTAAACTTATTCGCGTGTCCCACCTCAGAATATACTCCCGTATCCAGACCCCAATATTCAGTCTTACAGGTGAGTATACCTAGATGATATCTGTAAAGGGTTAAATGCGAGGGCCATGAGAGCTCAGGCTATTGCTTCCGCAAAATCAGAGAGATGATGGCTTCGACTTTTGGTGTGTTCCCTTTAGAGAATCTTTTCTTCAACAGCACATGATTAGCATTTTGCAATGTTTCATCCTTTTTTATGCTGAGGGTTGTGCTATATTTCAAGCAAGCAGAAAGTATTATACGGGGACTAGGCCATTGCTTCCGCAAAATCAGAAGTCCCGGGATAATACCCCAGATATCACTGAGTATAAAGACCTAGTATCTCAGAAAGAGGGACCTTTCAAACAAGATTTCGGGGGTTACCCATATATCCGAGAGATGTTCCCCACGATATAAATAAGTTTGAAATTTAGGTTTATATCTCGACACAATCTATTAAATGTGCGAAAACCTACTGGCATATCATCAGTGAGACCGTTTATCACTTTTTATATTTCCAATTCTTTTAGAGTGTTGTGATAGTCCACTGATGTACTGTCATTTCCTCTTTTTCACAACAAAACTCTTTTTCATTTTTTAATGTTTTTGGCTTTTTCAGGTTTTATAATGTTTTTGGATTTTTCAAATTTCTTACTCCCCTAAAATTCAAAATCATTTAAAGAAAATTTGAAAACAAACTGTACAAGTAAAGTGACAACTGTTATCGAATCACTTCAAATTGCCATCCACTTGGCATAAACAATCAGAACTCCCCCTCACAACAAACAATTTTCCCATTAATATTTCAAAACCTTTAAGTTTGTTTTAATCAAAATGGGTTTTTACGGAAAATAAGTTTTGTTGATTTCATAAAACCACTTGTAGGTTAGGGGATTAAATCATCATTTTGTGTTCCAATTTTTAATGAAAGTTAAATCTAGTCCAACTTAATGACCTTGATTAACCACTTGAAGATAAAACCTCTCTTTCAAACACTTGTCGGTTTGCTTACCAACAATTACCACTTGTAGGTTGAAATCTCAAAATGCCGATTCCTACTCCACACTTACCAACCTGGAAGTTTCGGCAAGTCATACTAGTGAAACATTTTCAATTTTTCAAAACAATATATCAAGAATAATGCCTATTCATGCTCCACGATTACCAACTTGGAAGCTCCGGCAAGTCAAGTTTTTTTTTTCCAGTTAGAGAGATTCTCCCAAGCCTGACGGTCCTTGGGAGATTCCGAATTACCAACACTCGGTTGCTTACCTGCCATCTTTTTCTCATAGAATTCCTTTACCCCTTTGACCCTTCGATCAAACATTTTTCCAAAAATATGTTTTACTTTGGGGTTAAAAGCCTTTTCAATGTCAAATTCTTTCTTTTCAGAAAAAAATTGATTTGATATTTCAACTTTTCCAACTTTTGTTTTAAAATTTTCAGCTCGCAACGGTGGAAAATTTTCATCATCCAATGGCGGAACTGACTTCTCTTCTTTCATAACAACTTTTGGCTCCTCTGATTTTGTGGAATCAGATTCTTCACCAGAACTTTCACTTGAATTCTTAACAAACCATTTTTGGTTGTTAAGTTTCTCCTTTCTTTTGTAAACATCTTTCAAACATTCACCAACCTCAAAAGTTAAATTTTTAAAAACTTTAAATCTGTTTGTCGGTGGTTCGGTTTTTTCAACAATTTTTTTCTTTCAGTTTACCAGAGACTCCCTGTTTTGTTGGTATTGCCTTTGGACAATTCCTGGCAATGTGACCAACTGTTTTACATTGAAAACAAGTTCTCGTCTCTATCTTCTTCTGAGCAACACTTTTCTTCATTTCTTCTTGCTTCTTGGCAAGGAATTCTTTGTTGGATTGTTTTCCGAACACTTGCTCTTTTTCTTCTTCAGATGATTTTCCTGTAACAAAAACAGTTTTTGCTTTATAATCTTTTTCATTTTTATGATTTTTTGAAGAAATAAAACCAAGTCCTTTCTTTTTGAAATTACCGTTATGGTTTGGTTTCTTTTGATAACCAGAACAAGAACTGTAACCCTTTTTCTTGTTTAACCTTTGTTGAACTCTTGAGGTGTAAGGTTTAGGTTTTTCCAGAAAGATTTACATCTTTTATTTCAGAAATATTAATTTCTGTTAGTTTATAAACCTTTTTGATCATTTCAGTTTTAACACCTCTTATTGGAAATACCTCATCAAAATATAATTTGTCAGAATCTTTCAAAGTATATGCTACTTTGATCAGTTCGTCATTCAAATTAGATTTTGATAAAAAAAATTCTTTATTATAAACCCGTTTGTCCTTTTTGACTGTTGACTTTGACATGTTGGACTCAGACTTTGACTCTGATTTGGACTCCTCCGTTCAATCCTTATCCAACACCTGATCTACCACTTTCTTTATTAACTCGGACTCATGATCAGTGGCAGACGATTTGAACGTGACATCAATGTTTTCTGGCAAATTATCTGAAGACTCAGACTCCCACTGTAAATTTGTTGCCTTTTTTACTCTTTCTGAATTTGGATTTCGAGGAGAATATCCATTTTCAACCGGGGGTGGACATTTGTTATAGACAACACTTGGTTTCTTACCAGAAATCTTCACTTCATCATCTTCTTTTGTTTCAGACTTCTTCTCTTCATATTTTTTTTTTCTTCAAAAGTCTTCATTTCTTCTACTATGGGGTAAATCCTGTCAACCACAAAAGTAGAACATGAGTAACTTTTTAACAATCTATTAACTCTCTCAGTTTCTATTCTCTGAGTTTCCAGTTTCAACTCAAGCTTAGCACACTTTTTAGTATAATAGTTGACATTATCAAGCTGTCTCATATACGCTCCTTTGAGTGTATTCATTGCTATGGCTTGTTCACTGCTTGTCTCGTTGTATTGATTCATGGCTTTGTTCAAGACATCATATGATTCTTTCAACCTTTTTATGTTGTGTAGCAATTCATTGTTTTGCTTTATCAGAGACTCACAGTTCATACACTTCTTAGAAATCTTTACTGCATCAGCATCTGTTTTAATTTCAAATGCTGGAACTTCTTTGACTTTTCTCACTTGAATTTCTTCTTCAACCTTTTTCTTTTTCTCAGCTTCAGCTTTTCTCATTTGTTCTTGTTCTTCATATTTCTTCTTTTTCTCAGCTTCAGCATTTAGATGTTTTCTGATTTTTTCTGCCCAATAGTCATCAGTATAATCATTAACAACCTGAGCAACAAAACCTTTAGCCAAGAATTCTTTGTCTGGACAATAATTGTCCCAGCTGAAACCTTCTGGCAATTTTTCATCTTCTTGATCTACCAAGCATGCTTTACTATCATTTGAAATGTATTTATCCCAACTGAATCCTTTTGATGAACTTCCATCATCTTGATTACCAACACAAGCTTTCTTTGAAATTTCAATTTCTTTCCTAGCATGAGCGGTTTGTGGCTGTTGTTGTTGATATGGCTGTTGAGCAACTTGATGATAAATCGCCTTTCGATAGTAGTCGTTGTTTCCGAAAGGATTTTGAGCTCCACTTGCTTCGCGATTTGTGCACTCTCTCTTGAAATGCCCCTTTTCCCTGCAATGAAAACAAGCGACTTTAGATTTATCAAAGCCTAAAGAAGAAACCTTCACATCACGTAAATCATCTCTTCCCGTAATTTGTTTAAATTTTTCAGCTCTTCTCAACACGCTTGCCAAACACGACTTTATATCCATCAACTCCATTTCCTCAGCATCTACTTGATAGTAATCCTCTTTAATAAGCATTGGATTCCCGATTCTTCCTGCAACTAAACTACCATAAGATTCAAGTACAGTTACCAACAAAGACATATGACCTTTAGCTACTTCCTCTGAATAGTTTTGATCATTTTCCAGATTTAATGCAATATTGCATTGAAGTACTTTGCCACTCTTTGTTGCTGTAAAATGTGGATCAAACGATGGAGATGAAGAAAATCCCATTTTGCTACTTGATCCTTGAGATGACTTGTCAGAAGAACCCGTTGTATTGAAAGCAGTTTCAACTTTTGGAGACATATTGATTTTATCACTAACACCACTTTTGTAATACAACCCAATGTCTTGTTCTCCATCATAGTTCTTCATTCTAGCAATTTTCATTTGTTCCATCTCTTGAGCTTCAAGATGTTTAATAAACTCGCTCAGCGTGATATTGTTAAAATCTGGTTTATTCTTTAACATCATCAGATACGTCCCTCAAACATCATGTGGTAACGCATCAGCCAACTTCTTAATCAACTCATCTTTATCTTTGTTAATACCCAATCTGTTCATGTTTTTCACTAAATTGCAATATCTTTCAATAATCTGCTTGGTGTTCTCAGTTTTCAAACCACGAAATAGATCAAATTCCTTTTTTAAAAGCGACTTTTTGTTCTTGAGCATATCGATACTTCCCATGAACTTTGATTCTAACTCTGTCCATATATAAAATGCACTTCCATTATGTTGAAGTAAGAACAAGATGTCTTCTTTAATCGCTTGCTGCAACAAACTAACCATCATTTTCTCATCTTTGTATTTCTTTTTCTCCTCTGCACTCAATTCTCTAATTGGTATTTTCACATTATTGTTCCCGACTGGTCTAGCATATTGAACTTCAGTATGTTCCCATGCATCTAAGTGATATACTTCAACCCAGTTAGCAAAAAGTTCGGCCCATCCACTAAACTCATCAATGTCCATAAGTTTAGGTGGTTTTTGTGTTGTCCCTGTTTCATTTTCAAGCATTGTATTCTGAGTAATTGTCATTGGACTAGCAAAGGCGTTATAAAATTCGTTATCCATGATTCGGTTTACAAAAATTCACAAACACTCAGTTTCAAACGAAATACCCTCTTCACACGAAATATCAATCAAACGAAATACTCTTTTCATGCGGAATCAATTTTGTTGGTGCACTACATCTGTCGACTTCGTCTTGGATCGAGTCTTACATTGAATTGTATAGATTAGGGCATGAGTTATGAGAAAATAGGAGAGTGTATGTTATTAGAAAGATGATTTCGCTCATAAGGTCAATAGGTTTCGCTCATATGGTCTTAGAGAGGGGTTTCGCTTATTTGGACTTTGGGTTTCGCTTTTATGAACACATGAGGTTTCGCTCATGTGTCATGTCCCTTGGAGCGAAACCACAAGGCTATATATAGGGGTTCCCATGAGCGAAATCATAACTGTTGCCTTGTATTCCATACCGAAGCTCTGCCGGTGTGAAGAACTGCATGTAATCGATAGTTAATCAATAAAATTAGCAGTATTAGTGAAGAATCAGCTGTTTCTAGCTTTGTTTCTTGTTATTCCGCACCTGAAACGAAGTTGAACTTCTCTAAACGACTCGTTCGGGTCAGATCACGATCCTACAAGTGGTATCAGAGCTCAGGAGGAGGAGTTCTGCAGAGATTAGCTGGAATTTATCTTGTTTTCTTGCTTCTACACCTTCTTTCATCAATTCAGAAAATTTTACCGATCGGAATTCGTTCAAAATTTCACAGATTGTGCGCAATTGAACATTAACAAACCCTTGAAAGTTTCGGACCAAATTACGAACTAAAAATGGTTGAAATTACCTTCGGACTTGGTTCCGCTTATTCGGACATAGTGTGATTTCGCTTATATGTCACACTGATTTCGCTTTTGTGACCATCAAGAACCTTAGTTTCGCTCAAAAGACAACATATTTCGCTCTTGCATACATCATATTTCGCTCTTGTGACACATAATTGAGGGGTTTCGCTGATAAGTACAACTAGATTCGCTCTTGTGTCATCATTATTTGAGGTTTCGCTTTTAAGTACATCAAGGTTTCGCTTATAGTAACAATAGTGTTTTCGCTTATACAAACATCAGTAATTTCGCTCCAAAGAACATCAGGGTTTCACTCCAACGAACATCAGGGTTTCGCTCCAACGAACATCAGGGTTTCGTTTCAACAGACATCAACAAGTTTCGCTCCAAAGATCTTCTAGGGTTTCGCTTTTGTGTCACCAATCACTTGGGTTCGCTTATACGTCACAGTTTTTGAAATACGTGTTGAAAAGTTATGGATACCGAGTTCTACAACGCGTTTGCAACACCGTCTGGTCCATCTACCATTGCTCAGAACATGAATTTGGAAAACGAGACGGGAAGCACCCAAAAGCCCCCGAAATTGATGAGTATCGAAGAATACTACGGGTGGAAAGATAGATTCGAAAACTGGGTTCAGGCTAATCATCTTAGGTCATGGGAATGTATTTTGAAGAAATATGTCTTGCCACAAACTGATATGAAAGTTGACAAAAGAATATCTGAATTTAGTGATCAAGAACGTGATATGTATAGATCTGAAAAGATGATGATTAGTTTACTTCAACAAGCTATCAAAGAAGACATTTTCATACTGCTTCAGCATGACAAAACTTCAAAGTCAATCTGGGATGCTTTACGTGTTAAGTTTGAGGGTAGTGAGAAAACGATTAAAAGCAAGAAGGCATTGCTCAAGAAAGAGTTTGATCTATTCAGTAGTTTACCGGGAGAAGATACGAAGAAGCTGATTGAACGTTATTGCCACTTGGTGCGATCTATGTCAATGCTTAGTATAAAAAAGGAGCCTGAAGAGTGGGTAGACAAATTAGCTGATGCGTTACCGCAAAAAGAGTGGGGAACTTATTTGATGATTCTGAAAAACACAGGGGTTTATGATGGGTTAACAATTGGTTAGTTTATCGAAAAGATTGAGGGTCAAGATTTGGAACAGCAGAAGATCGCAAGGATGAACAGTCCGAGTGGTCAACAGGATGTAAAGATGTACTACAAAGGTAGTATTCCGGTTCCAGAAGCTGAGAGAAGTCCGAAAATCCAGACTGCGTTTAGTGCTGGGGATTCTACAGAAAAGATTGATCAAAGTTCAAACAAAAGCAGCAGTGGTTTATCATTATATCCGAGTGTCAATCCAAAGAGTTCATCAGAAAGCTTTCAGTCTCAAAGCACAAAGACAGGAAATGGTTATGTGATTCAGTGCAACATCGCTCTAAATCTTCCAGAAGGTCAAAGTTTTTCAGAAGACACTGCTAAAGATCACATGGCATTACTTGGTTCCGTGCTTCTCTCGTATGAAGGTCTAGTTGCAGGTCGGATCGGAAATCCCATGCTCACCAAAGAGGATTACGATCAAATAGACGCAGAAGAGATGGAACTGATGGATATCAAATGGTGTCTTGCAAGTGTTCTTAGACGTGCTGAAAAGTTCAAAACGATTAATGGGAGAAATGACTTTCTTGATGCTCATGTATCTACTTTAGGTTTTGATAAATCTAAAGTTACTTGTTTTTGTTGCAGGGAGAAGGGCCATTTCAAGCGGGAGTGCAAGAACAAGGAAGCTAGTGGTGCTCAGAATCCGTTTGGAAAAGATGATTACTACCGGAAAGCCATTTATCAGCAAGTTGGTCAATCACAAGACTCACAGACGGCTCATGGTAGAAGAATCGAGGATTCAAAAAGAGCGTGTGCTGTGGATTTTAACTGGAACAATTATATCTCTCCGGATAGCAAAGCATGCATAGTCGATCAAGAAGATGAGAGGCTACCTGAAGGCTTCAGCTGGAATATGTTTGCAGATGAGAATGGGAATTTTAAAGCTTTCATTGCTAAGATTGTTAGAGAACCAGACATGTTTACCACATGGATGAAATCTATTGGAGTGACTATAAAGAGTGTGGATGAAGAGTCTGTTGTTTCTGTTGAAAGTTCAAAAAGTACTGATGAAAGTCTACAAAGTTCTAATGAGAGTGTACAAAATGTTGTTATTTCAGAAAAGGAAGTTGTATTTGATCAAACACCGTCAGATTCTGGTTTATCAGATGCTGATTCTGAAAAATCTGTACAGTTTGATCAGTCACCAGTTGATAGTAGCAGTGATGATGAGGAAGAGAAACATATAAATGTTGCAAAATCTCATCTTTCTCATGAAAGTTTTCATTCTATTTTGCAAATCGTATGGAGAAACTGAAGGAGAAACGAGCTGCTAAAGAACAACAACAAATGAAATCTGAAGATGTTGTTCAGAAAGAGAATGTTGAAGGTGTTGCTGAGAAGAATGTTGAAACTGAGCGAGTGAAGGTAGAAGAGAAGGTGATTAAAGAAGAAAAAGTGGTTGAAGTGATAAAGACAATCGAGATTGAGAAGATTGTTGAAGTTGTAAAGCCTTGCGAGAAGTGTTTGGAAGTATGCAAGGATTGTGCAGCAAAAGACGAGATAATTGCTGAGTATGAAAAGAAGAAAGAGCAGTTACTGTTCAACCTCAACTATGTGAAAGAATCATATGATGTCTTGAACAAAACAGTGACTGGTCTTCAAAAGACAAATTCAGAAAGAGAACAAGCACTTACGATGATGAATGCTGTAATGATGACAAAGCAAAAAGCCATCAACTTTTACATCGAAGAGAGTGCTAAGTGGAAGCAAGAGTTGGAGACAGAAAAGATTGAGAATGAGAGGATTAGACGATTATTGCAAAGTTATTCTAGTTCTGATTATCTCATTGATCGTATTTACCCAACTGTTGCAAGTATGGAAGCTTTTCAAGACGAGAATCCAAAGAAGAAGAAAGATTGTGGTAAGAAACCGACTGTTAGCTATAACAAATGTCCGCCTCCAATTTGGGAAGGGTATTCTCCTAGAAAACCAAACGAGGAGCAACTTGAAAAAGCAGTCAATATAAAGCTAAAAACCGACACAACTGATGTTTTACCAGATAACATTGATGTCACGTTTACCTCGTCCGATACTGATCATGAGTCTGAGTTAATAAAAAAGGTGGTCGATCAGGTGTTGGATACTGAGGAAGAATCCGAGTCAAAGTCTGAGTCTGAAGGGTCAAATTCGTCAGTCAACAGTCCAAAGTCGTCGGTTAAACGGTCTTACAGTAAAGAATTTTTGTTATCGAAAGAAAATTCGGCTGATGAAGCATTTGAAGTTGCATACACTTTAAATGATTCGGACAAATTATACCCTGACAAAGAGTTTCCAATAAGAAGTGTTCGTTTTGACATGATCAAAAAGGTTTTCAAAATGACAGAAATTAAAATTTCTGAAATAAAAGATTTAAATCTTATTGAAAAACCTAAAAAGTACACTTCAAGAGTTCAACAACGTCTAAACAAGAAAAAATGTTACAATTCTGGTTCTGGGTTTCAAAAGAAACAAAACCAAAATCGTAGCTACAAAAAGAAAGGTCTTGGATTTATTCCACCAGAAAATCATAAAAATTGAAAAATTCTAAAACAAAAACAGAATTTGTGTCAGGTGGAAGTGCAGAAGAGGAACAGAAGAAACCATTCTGGAGACAGTCAAATCAAGAATTTCTTGCTGAAAAGAAAAAGAATGGAACTGAAGTGTTTTTATCAAAGAGAGACTCGTACCTGTTACAAGTGCAATGAAACTGGTCACATTGCATGGAATTGTCAGAAAATTGCCAAAACAAAACAGGGAGTTTCTCAGAAATTGAAAGAAAAGGTTGTT